>JAVSCE010004955.1:0-15066 GCA_032199065.1 Smutsia gigantea | reverse complement strand
GTGTCCAAAACACGGTCCCCAGAGAAGCATTGGCTAACATCTGCATTTGAACAGGGGGCCACGTCCTGTTGAAAGCACTTAAGGTTTTAACTCATCTGAAGCAATACCATGAGATCAAGACCACGTATTCACTCCCTTTTATGGATAGGGAACCTGAGGCATATGGCAAGAAGTCATGTGCCCAAAGGCTCTTGGGTGGTAGATACTGCCACCCACAGGTGAACACAATGCGCCCAGCATCAGAGCCCATTCTCTGGGCCTCTAAGCTGGTGTATGTACTGCAACACCCCAGGTCCCTGCCGACAGCTCCTGGCTCTTCGTTTTTGAACAACCAGCGTGGAATTGGATGACCCCCCTTTAACAAGGCTGAGTCTACAGGAAAGCTCTGAGACCTCTTCGAAGACCCTTTCTTCTGAAACAAACGAGTTGCTCAAAATCCACCAGTAAATCAAATTCTACATGCCAGGAGGATTTACCATGTAGAGGAAATCTTTTCCCTTTATTTGAGTAATTTTCCATAGGATAAAACTTCATAAAATAGTGGCCTCTTGGCATAGGTACCCCGCCAAAAGGTGGGGCTGAGGAGACATTCAGCTTGCAGGTGCTCTAAGGTCTAACAGTGCTTGATAGCACCCAGACTTCTCTGCAGCGGTGAACTCCACCTGATCTTGCAAATTAAACCAGTCACACCCCCTCCTGAGCATTTCCCAAGATTCTGATTTACACCAAACTGTGCGCTATCCAACCCTTGAACTTCAGCAAGATTCTAAATGGAGAAGGAAGCATGCCCTCAGCCCAGGCACTGACACCAGTAGGTGACGGAGAAAGACGGCGGAGGCTCAGCATGGATTTGGAGGAAGCTAGGGTGCAAGGCCAGAGGCCTGGGTACTGAGACTCAGTCACACAGCTGGAAATCTTCTGCTCCACCCAAAAGCATCAGCCCCACACACCCCCTGCATCCTTTGCAGTCTCTGGGGGCTGTGTTACACCACCCTTTTACTTCCCCGCCCCTTTTAAGGGCTGCTGAGATACCATCCTGTCACAAAACCTTTGACAACCACATCAGTGTATAGCGGTCTTCCTTTCTCTGAACTCGGGTGGTTAGAAACATCTGCCCTAGATCTGATGGGGAGGCCCCCCAGCCTCAAATAATTCCCCCATTGTCCTCAGAAACGTGACATGCTCTTCAGAGCTTGTGCCCCAACTTTTGGATCAGAAAAAAAACAGTCACCCCAATTCGACACTTAAGCATCTCCTCAGACACCTTATCACACACTCTGTTATCTCTGAGCGCCGCATCTTATCTGTGCTAGATTGTGAGCTCCTTTTGGCATCTGCGATCTGTGGTTTACTCTCTGGGGCTGGGGAGCAGGGATTGCATGGGGCCAAGGGGGCCCAGGGAGAGCAGCTCACCAAGGCCTGAGATCTGCAGCAGATGCTGAGCCCCCTGGCGCACAGAGGGTGAGAGGGTGAGGTCCACGAACGCCTTCACTTGGGCTCTGTCCACCAGGCTCAGCCACGCCCCATACTGGGGCTGCACGGGGTCCGAGGGCAGGCAGTCTGCAGAGAAGCAAGGCAACGAGTGTGGGCCAAACCCATGGACTTTCTCTTAGAATCCAAATCCCAAATGTGTAGAAGGAAAAGGTCTGAGCAGGGCTGTGGCTGGTTGGAAGGGTTATCTGGGAAGAAGCATGAGGCTTCTGGGGTGCAAAGAACACAAAGAACAGTTGAGCCTAAGAAGAAGGAAAGGCTGCAGAGTGGGATGAGCAGCTCACCGAGGTCTCCCAGGGTGACATGGCCCAGCACATAGAGGCCCCCCTTCTTGAGCTGGTTAGCCAGCCGCAGCAGAGGCAGGGCACCCCGGGGGTTCCCCACCAGGAGCAGCAGCTGAGGCCGCCAGAACTTCACGTGCTCCTTCCGGACATCCAGCCGGAGCAGGTATTTGCGCACCTGGAGACAAAGGTGAAGTGGTGGGGAGGAAGAACTCGAGTGGTCAGCCCCCACTCAACACCTCTCGGACAGGAACCCCAACTCCGGCAGAAGGAGGTGGAAGCCTCTCTGGAAGGTAGGTTTCCCCAGATTGCCTCCTTCCCTCCCCACCCTCCTCCACGCTCCGCAGACCTGGTGGAAAAGCAAGGCCTGGCTGACGTAGCCCCAGCTGCTGGGGCCCCCTCGGGCCGTGAGGAGGGCACAAAGCAGGCCCATGAGAAGCAGGGAGCCGCCGGCGGCCCCAGGGCTGATGAGAAACATCATGAGCAGGCAGGAGGCGACCCCCAGCAAGCAGGTGTGCCAGGAGAACAGGCTGAAGGTGGGACTGGGGGCGGAGGAGAGAAGGAAGGGCGCTCAGGGCCTGCCCTGAGCACTGGGCCGCTCCGCTCCAGCCCCAGCGGCGCCCCTTGGTCCGAGTCCTTCCCATTCCTCCCTATCTCTTGGACATGGGTGACTTGTTCTCTCACCGGAAGTTGGGGGCCGAAGCCCATTCGAGGCTCAGGCACGACAGGTCCACCGCAGCATACGCCACCAGATAGAAGACGGTGACCACGGCAGCCAGTGTGTTCAGCTTCCCAGCCAAGAGCACCAGCTGGACAAGGCCGAGGGGCTGGGTGTTGCTGCACCCCCCGCCAAACGCCCTCATGGCCTGCCTCTCCCTTCACGGACCCCAGCTCTGTGAGCATGACCAGGAGGGGCTTAGCGGAAGAGGATGAACAGCCTGAAAGGAGGGCTTACCTGCACCAGGCCCCAGGAATAAAGCACAGCTCCCCAGGGGTTCCCCCCTCGGGTCACAACCTTGGCTGGCGCCAAGATCACTCCTGTGCAGACAGAAATGCAGCAGACACATCAGCCTGGGCCACGTGGGGGCCACGGGGGGGCCCAGAGAGACACAGGAAGGTGAGCAAGGAACAGGGGACCACACACCGAAGAGGTCGTCCTGGGCCAGGGCATGGAGGATGCGGGAAGCACCAATGAGGGAGCTCATGGAGGCTGAGAGTGACGTGGCGTAGACACCGACCAACACCAGTGGGGACCACAGGCTGATGGCACCAAAGAACCCATAGTATTCCTGCAGCAGGGTTCTGGGGGTGGAAGGGAGGAGGGGTACACGGATAACAGACGTGCATCTGCCCCAGGGTCTCTGTGAGAAAACTGCTCTACTCTCGACACTGTCTGAGGTTAAGAGCTGCGTATCCCCCGCTGACCCCGATCTCCCAGGACACAGTACAGACCCAGTGCGCCCGGGGAGAGGGTTGGCGTCACTGGTTGTCACTGGCTGCTTTGGTGGACAGGCCCAACAGTATACACACAGAAGCCTAGTAGGGATGAAAATACAAATTGGGCGGAAAGCCAGTCCCGCGCCACCTGCAAACCAAGCGCTGACAACAGCAGCAAGCACACGGCAAATGCTGGCTGTGGGCCGGCAGCACCGCTGGGCCGGCCCTTCCCATCAGAGGCGCCAGCATCTTCTTTCTCCAGTGGGAGAAACTGTCCCCATTTTCCTGACACCCCAACAACATGGGCACCTGCCCACCAGTCCCCGCTTCCCTTGGTGATCCAGATGTACCACCCTTGTCCCAAGCCCCGACTCCACCCCCTCAAGGGCCAGGCTCCCTCCTCCCCAGGTACCTGTCACAAGTGAAGCTGGAGAGGAAGAAAAGCAGGGTGTAGATGAAGAAGGTGTAGGCGACAGCAACAATGGTGCCGAGAGGAATTGCTCGGCTGGGGTCCTTCAGCTCCCCTGGAGGGAGGGGAGAACAGGGAGGGAGGTCAGCCCTCTACTATCCTCTACGTCCCTGAGCCCTCAGCACCCCGTAGGGGCACAGGGGGCAGCTCCACACCCCAAGGTGGCGGCACGTAGGGACCCTCACCTGACATGTTGGCCCCGGCCATGATCCCCGTGCAGCCGTTAAAAAGGACAGCAAAGACGCTGGCAAAGGTCATCACGGCCCCCGTCGTGTAGTCCTTGGCGTAGCCGGCTGAGGAGGCATTGTTCCCAGGGAGGACGGGGTGTCAGCCTCCCTCCCCGGAATCCAGATGCTCGCTCTGCCACCCCCTCCTCACATGCCACAACCCCTCCTGCCACAGCCCAACCTCACCAAGACCCCAGCCCTGGCCCTGGCCCAGCACCTTGCCAACGAGGCCTTCATCCCTGCTTTTTCCTGAGGCGCCTTCCCTCTGGCTCCTGTCTGAACTCCCCAGCCCGCCTTGGGCCATATCTGGCTCCACCGGCTCCCGCCTCGCCGGCCCGTACTCGGGCGGCCCTCCTCCCCATCCCACTCATGACTTGTCTGTTGAGTCTCGTTCTTATTGTACTAATCGTATCCCGAATATACATCTTACCTTTCCAACTCAGCAAGTTCTTCTAAGGTACGAATGGTCTTATGGCCACTCTTATGCCCCACTGGGCCAAACACACTGGACAGATCTTAAATTAACCTGTACTGCTCTGAGGTCCAGGCCTCCTGACCCTGGTTCTCTCTGACATCCGTTCTTATCCGGGCATTCCAAGGGCCTGGGCCCAACATGACCCCTGTGCCCAGCTCACCACCCAAGTTGGCCTTCAGGGTGCTGCTGTTGAAGCCGGTGAAATGGCCGACGTGGGGTGGCAGGGAGGAGCCATTGGGTCCAGGCTGAGGGGCCAAGAGGATGTCCCTGGGCCGCACAGCCACAAAGCTGACCAGCACAGAGAACAGGGAACCAGAGACCAGCAGGAATGTGAGGAAGGAGGCGCGGGCATAGAGGCCAGCCCCCAGTGTGCAGACCCCACCCACGAGGCCCAGCAGCAGGGAGCCATAGAGTAAGCTCCAGCCATAGCCCTGGGGCAGAACCTGGAGCTCACTGGACCCTGTGGAATCTGCAGAAAGGAACAGAGTTAAGAAGGTCAGACCCCCAGGAGGGAACCCCAACCATGACTCAAAGCAAGAACAGACCCCCTCTTGAGCCCATCTGTCCTCAGAGAGGCCATCTCTCCCACTCCCCCTCTCGACTGTACTCCAGCATCCCAGACCTCCCTGGTGGTAGGTACCACCAATCTTGCTCTGTTGATTTTAGGGGTATTAGCACAGTGTCTCCAACTACAGGGTAAGCTCCCTGTGGGCCCAGACAATCGCTCAGATGTCTCCGTGAGGCTGGGCACACAGTGAAGGAGCTCAAGAATGCCCAGTTAATGGACCACTTCGCCCTTCTCTCGGAGAGGGCTTTCTCTCCCTGATCCCAGAATCCCAGACCCTGCAAACCCGCAAAGCTGTCTGCACTGGGGTGGGGAGCACTGACCAGCCCCGAAGGTGTTGAGCATGGCCTCCACCAGCCCCAGCAGGGAGACAGCACAGCCACACACGTTAGCCAGGTAGAACATGAGGCCAATGCTGCCCCCGACCTCAGGCCCCAGGGTCCGGCTGATCATAACTGAAAGTGGAAGCAGGGGGTGAGCGTTAAGGGAAAAGAGACTGAAATGGAACGTGAGGAAGGGCCCTGGACAAAACACTCTGCACCTGGCCCTGCAGCCTCGTGTCCCTGTACGACCAGGCCTGCTCCAGTGGCAGTGTGTCCCAGGGCAGCCAATCCCAAGCCATGGGGCTTTGCACAAATCACTAATGCCTTGAGGTCGTCAGTTCCTGGTCTAAAAAACAAATACTACCTAACTGACAAGACTGTCAGAAGAAGCAGAATGACAGCTGGGGGAGACACGTGGTGGGCTGGCAAGTGGTACCACCTGGAAAGTTGGGTCACCTTCCCCATACCAGCCCGCCTGCTGGACATTCAGTAGCACTTGCCCTCCTCTGCCCTTGCCCGCCCCCTTCTCCCCACAGGATGGAGGGAGGGGTCTCTGCCCCCTCCCTACAAGATTTAAGAGCCCAGAGCCCAGGCCATCAGTGTGGAAGGATACAGTAGGCTCCACCCCCCCGCACAGCTCCATTGGTGGCGATGGCACAGACAGAGAGGACAGTGAGCGCCAGGATGAAGTAGGCGACCAGGAGCATGGCTAAAGCCTGCAGCAGCCCAGCATGGCCCACCACGAACCCTGGGATGGGAGTCACAAAGCAGATCAGAGGGAGGCTCACGCCTCCCCCACTACATTGGCTGTCAGTTATCTCTAGGGCAGAGACCCCTCTCTCCAGGCCCTTCATCCACCCACTTCTCCCAGGGCCCTCCTTGACCTCATCCCAGCCCCACCCCTGCCTCCACTGCACCCCCAAGTAAGCCCCCACCCCACTTACCAATCCTCAAGAAGACAACTATACTGAACATGGACAGGACTGTGGGCACCACCACACCCAGAAAAGTGGAGAGCTTCCGGGCAGATGCTGCTCCTGGACCCCCAGCCCCAGTGGCAGGGACAGTAACCCCCTCATCACCCAAGAGCCGGTAGGCCAGCAGAGGAGAGTTCTCACTGGCCATGGCTGAAAGCAGGCAGAAGAAGCCACCAGTGGGTCAGGAGGCCTGCAAAAGAGAGTATGCTGAAAGCTCCACCGAGCTTCCCCAAAACACCTCTAACCAAACACCCAAGAGCCTCCCCAAAAGGGAGAGCTGCGAGAAACACACGTACACACTCACCAGCAACACACAGAGTTAGCGGGGAGCAGACTGGTCCTTCCCACTGCCGGACAATGGCCCACTGGAAACCGCTCAGCATTTGGGTACCTAGGCCCTGCCCATCTCCTGGGGGGCCAGCCCTCCCCCACATCGCGGGATTAGGGATGGCAGAGGCTCTGGGAAGGGGCAAAGATCCTCTCCCTTCGTAAGGAGCAGTACAAGAGGAAGCAAATACCCCAAAAGGGAAGTGAGTTATGGGCAGAAAGCCCTCCTCCTCACCCCCTCCTCCAGAGTCCCCTCCCCAGCTCCCCCACGTAATCACCTCACCCACAGGAAAAGAAACTTCCAAAATACTTACAAAGCCTTAGCCTCTGTCAACCCTCTCCCTCGACCCACCTCAAGCCTGCTCCTCTCAGCCTCACTGTATTCCTCCCATCCACACGAGGCGCTCCCTAAACTCTTCCCAACCCAAACACACCCCTCGACTACGAAAACAAAAACACAGGCCGGTAACACAAGGTGGGTCCTACTCCCTCGCCGGTTCCTGTCCTCTCAACCCCGGAGAGCTGGAGGGAGCCGAGATCCGCTTCTGCCCAGCCAGGAGCATCCCCCACCCCACGCAGCCCGTGTGCTGCAGGGCGCGCACTCACCAGCCCGGAGGACGCAGCCGCTCGGGGATGACCCCCGGCAGCCGGAGGGGTCCGCTACGGGCAGAGGAGGCACGGATGCCGGAAAAGACAGCTGCGGATACCGGGATGCCAGGCCTGGAGCCCGCCCCCCCGAGCACGCGCCCCATTGGTCTCCGGGCCCGGCCCCGCCCTGTGCACGAGAAGCCCCGCCCCTCTCGGGCCCTCCGGCGCGAGCACCTCTCACTCCAGGTGCGCCCGCTTGCAGCCTCGGATTGCCCCCAGCCTGTGCGTCTCCAGTAGGGTGTGGGCCACTGCTCCTACAGCGCGCGTCGTCCTGGCACCAACAAGCGCCCGCGGCGCAGAGGGAACCCTTCCCCAGCTCGGAGGAGCCACCGCGGAAGGGGGCGTGGGGTGACGGCGGGAGGCAGTCTGCGGTGGGCGGGGCCAGGACACCTGGCCCAGGTACGCCGCCGGGAACGCAGGCCAAGTAGGTTCCAAGGTCCCACTCCCCCAATCTCTCGAATCTCTGGAATGTACCCCAGGTCCCAGACTCAGCCCTCTCCCCATCGGGGGCGCCCGATCCAACCCACCGGCTGCGCTCTTCGCTATCGCCACCGGGGGGAGCCATTGGCCTTCGATACGCGTGAGCCCTGAAGGCGCAGGCACAGTCTGTCGGCACCCTCCGCTGCCTGCCTTTGTGCCTCCCGCATGTGAACCTCCGGGAGTTAGGACCCCCGCCTCACTCTTTACAGGTACCATTAACATCAGCACCACCTGGCCATATTTCAAGGTCTGTGAAATGATTTACTAGTACCTCCCGCATGAATTTGCCGTGAGAGCTCAACGAAGAGGCCCTTGAGAACAATGCCAGAATGCTCAATAAGGTATTTGTATGCCGCACTAAATATGCACAACCACTCTTTGAGGTAGGTACTGCTACTTGTGTGTTTTCATTGGGAAAATGCTTGGAGAACTGCAATAATAAATTGCTTTTATACAGTCCTTTTTGTATATACAGTCCTTTGTTCTACACTGTCACTTGAGCCTCAGGAAATGAATACCGTTTTTCCTGCCGCTGCTCTTTGGCTATAGATTATCTGCAGCATTTCCCTATGAGAGGAAGGGGCTCCAAGCAGCTCAAATGTGTTGCTGCCAGGGAGAGGTCTCAGAGCAGTTAAACTGTGGTTATTCTGCTGCCCAGGACACGGAGTTTGGCTCCTGGATCGCTCCAACATCACTCCTGTCACAATTTTTGATCATCTGAATACTCACATTAATGAGACTTCTAATACCCTGGCCTGGCAGTTGCTGGAATCCAGTTCTGCACAGATCTCCCCCTCCACCATGCCCAATGGAATGCCTCGACTTTGTCCTTATCAATAGCTGCTGCCCGCCCCTTTCCATTCACCTCTTCTGATATGCCTGCTAAGGAAAAAAATCATCTGGCACTTGTTAAAATGGTAAAGACGACTTTATTCAGGACTATTGTGATAGACGTCAAGATTATTGCAACAAGGGAGAGAGATCAGGCTAAACTCCACATACAGTGGAAACAGCTGGGGATTTATAGCCACAAGCAGGAGGGATTAGTGAATGGAAAACTACTAAGAGGAAACACCAAGTGTAGGGAAATTCTGGCTAAACAGACAACAGAATCCTTGCTGAAGGCAGGCCAAGGTGATAGATATCAAGGGTGGGGGATTCTCTCTAAACTGGGTTAGTCAAGCCCAGCAAGGATGGGGGCCAAAGTCAAGGCCTAATCCAGAGGAGGGCTCTGAGGAGCCTGACTGAAGTTTGGTCAGATTTTCTCATGCCCTGACCCCAACAATCCTTCACCTCACTGGACTCCCAGTCTTTTCATCTTGCCCTCTTTCCACTGTCCCCCACTCACTCAAACTTCATGGTCAGTGAAAAGCGCTCCCTTGCCCCTCTCTCACTTTATTACAGCTCCTGGAAAAACCACAGCCCTGGTAATGCAACTCTGTCTACCCTGAGCCCACCCAGCAGCTGAGTGTGGCTGGAGAAAACACCCAACCATGGCAGCCAGTCTGGTTTCAACTTCATGACCCTGAATGTCAAGTGGGTCCTTATGCTGCCCAGCATTTGGACAAGATTTGTCTAGCGTGTTCACTCCCACACTGCTACCTGATTTTTTTTAAAGGTATTATTGATATACACTCTTAGGAAGGTTTCACATGAAAAAACAATGTGGTTACTACATTTACCCATATTATCAAGTCCCCACCCATACCCCAATGCAGTCACTGTCCATCAGTGTAGTAAGATGACACTGATTCACTATTTGCCTTCTCTGTGCTACACTGTTTTTCCCGTGACCCCCCACACCATGTGTACTAAACATAATACACCTCAATCCCCTTCTCCAACCCTCCCCACACCCCTCCTCTTTGGTAACCACTAGTTCCTTTTTGGAGTCTCTGAGTCTGCTGCTATTTTGTTCCTTCAGTTTTGCTTCGTTGTTATATTCCACAAATGAGGGAAATCATTTGGCACTTGTCTTTCTCTGCCTGGCTTATTTCATTGAGCATTATATCCTCCAGCTCCATCCATATTGTTGCAAATGGTAGGATTTGTTTCTTTCTTATGGCTGAATAGTATTCCATTGTGTATATGTACCACATCTTCTTTATCTATTCATCTACTGATGGACACTTAGGTTGCTTCCATATCTTGGCTATTGTAAAAAATGCTGCAATAAACATAGGGGTGCATACGTCTTTTTGAATCTGAGAAGTTGTATTCTTTGGGTAAATTCCAAGGAGTGGGATTCCCAGGTCAAATGGTATTTCTATTTTTCGTTTTTTGAGAAACCTCCATATTGCTTTCCACAATGGTTGAACTAGCTTACATTCCCGCCAGCAGTGTAGGAGGGTTCCCCTTTCTCTGCATCCTCGCCAGCATTTGTTGTTCTTAGTCTTTTGGATGCTGGCCATCCTTACTGGTGTGAGGTGGTATCTCGTTGTGGTTTTCATTTGTATTTCCCTGATGAATAGTGATGTGGAGCATCTTTTCATGTGTCTGTTGGCCATCTGAATTTCTTCTTTGGAGAACTATCTCTTCATATCCTCTGCCCATTTTTTAATTGGGTTATTTGCTTTTTGGGTGTTGAGGCATGTAAGTTCTTTGTATATTTTGGATGTTAACCCCTTGTCAGATATGTCATTTACAAATATATTATCCCATACTGTTGGATGCCTTTTTGTTCTGTTGATGGTGTCCTTTGCTGTACAGAAACTTTTAGTTTGATGTAGTCCCATGAGTTCATTTTTGCTTTGGTTTCCCTTGCTCGAGGAGATGCGTTCAGGAAGAAGTTGCTCATGCTTATATTCAGGAGGCTACCTGATTATTAAGTCTTCACCCCTCTCCAGCCCTCTGGTGCTTCCTGTACAGTTCTCTCGGCTCACTGCTCTGCTTCCCAGTTCATTGAGAAAACAGAAGGTATCAGAAGAGACACTAAAACGTCCTATCCACCCATCATGGCTCTGCCCTCCCTCCTGTTACTAGTGTCGAACTGATCATGCTTCCAGCTAAGGTCAACCTGCCATCTTATATAGATGCCATCTTACCAATTGTTTTCTCTCTCCATTGGATCATTCCCATTAGTATACAAATATGCTTTTCTCTTGTCTTAAAAAGAAAAACTCTTGAATCCTTTACCACCATCACCCATCCACAGTCATACGCCATTTCTTTGTTTCTTTACAGCAAAACTGCTAACACTTTTAAGATCATCTTTATTTTGGTTGCAGAGATAGAATTTATTAGTTAATATTTTATTTGTTTCGATTTGAACTCTCAGCTCCTGTGTAAAACAATGCCTTCACTATCAAACTGCTATATAAGGGTAGCATAAAATACAAACTATGAACTAAAATAATCCCCTTTACAGTATTCAGATTAGTGCATTAGAAAAACTTGGATTTAAAAAGGCAAGTGAAAGGAGGAAATAGACAGCAATGCATTCATTTTAGGAGACTTCAACACACCACTCACTCCAAAGGACAGATCAAACAGACAGAAAATAAGTAAAGACACAGAGGCACTGAAGAACACACTAGAACAGATGGACCTAACAGACATCTACAGAACTCTGCACCCAAAAGCAACAGGATACACATTCATCTCAAGTGCACATGGAACATTTTCCAGAATAGACCACATACTAGGCCACAAAAAGAACCTCAGTAATTTCAAAAATATTGAAATCCTACCAACCAACTTCTCAGATCACCAAGGTATAAAACTAGAAATAAATTTTAGAAAGAAACCAAAAAGGCTCACAAATACATGGAGACTTAACAACACTCTCCTAATTAATCAATGGGTTAACGACCAAATCAAAACAGAAATCAAAGAATATATGGAGACTAATGACAACAACAACACAAACCACAACTTCTGTGGGACGCAGCAAAGGCAGTTCTAAGAGGAAAGTATATTGCAATCCAGGCCTATTTAAAGAAGAAAGAACATTCCCAAATGAATAGTCTAAAGACACAATTACTGAAATTGGAAAAAGAAGAACAAATGAGGCCCAAAGTCACCAGAAGGAGGGACATAATAAAGATTAGAGAAGAAATAAATAAAATTGAGAAGAATAAAACAATAGAAAAAAAATCAATGAAACCAAGAGCTGGTTCTTTGAAAAAATAAACAAAATAGATAAAGCCCTAGCCAGACTCATTAAGAGAAAAAGAGAATCTACACACATAAACAGAATCAGAAATGAGAAAGGAAAAATAACGACGGACCCCACAGAAATACAAAGAATTATAAGGAAATATTATGAGAATCTATATGCTAACAAGCTGGAAAACATAGAAGAAATGGACAACTTCTTAGAAAAATACAACCTCCCCAGACTGACCAAGCAAGAAACAGAAAAACTAAACAGACCAATCACCAGCAACGAAATTGAATCGGTAATCAAAAAACTACCCAAGAACAAAACCCCAGACCTGATGGATTCACCTCTGAGTTCTACCAGACATATAGAGAAGAAATAACACCCATTCTCCTTAAAGTTTTCCAAAAAATAGAACAGAAGGGAATACTTCCAAACTCATTCTATGAAGCCAGCATCACTCTAATACCAAAACCGGGCAAAGACCTCACCACAAAAGAAAATTACAGACCAATATCCCTGATGAACGTAGATGCAAAAATACTCAACAAAATATTAGCAAACCGAATTCAAAAATACATCAAGAGGATCATACACCATGATCAAGTGGGACTCATCCCAGGGATGCAAGGATGGTACAACATTTGAAAATCCATCAACATCATCCACCACATCAATAAAAAGAAGGATAAAAATCACATGATCATCTCCATAGATGCTGAAAAAGCATTTGACAAAATTCAGCATCCATTCCTGATTAAAACTCTCAACAAAATGGGTATAGAGGGCAAGTACCTCAACATCCTAAAGGCCATATATGACAAACCCACAGCTAACATCATACTTAACAGCGAGAAGCTGAAAGCTTTTCATCTAAGATCGGGAACAAGACAGGGATGCCCACTCTCTCCACTGTTACTCAACATAGTACTAGAGGTCCTAGCCACAGCAATCAGACAAAACAAAGACATACAAGGCATCCAGATTGGTAAAGAAGTCAAATTGTTACTATTTGCAGATGACATGATACTGTACATAAAAAACCCTAAAGACTCCACTCCAAAACTACTAGAACTAATATCTGAATTCAGCAAAGTTGCAGGATACAAAATTAACACACAGAAATCTGTTGCTTTCCTATACACTAATGATGAACTAACAGAAAGAGAAATCAGAAAAGCAATTCCATTCACAATTGCATCAAAAGAATAAAATACCTAGGAATAAACCTAACAAAGGAAGTGAAAGACCTGTACTCTGAAAACTACAAGACACTCCTACAAGAAATCAAAGAGGATACTAACAAATGGAAATGCATCCCATACTCTTGGCTAGGAAGAATAAATATTGTCAAAATGGCTATACTACCTAAAGCAATCTACAGATTCAATGCAATCCCTATCAAACTACCAACAGCTTTCTTCAATGAACTGGAACAAATAACTCTAAAATTCATATGGCATCACAAAAGACCCCGAATAGCCAAAGCAATCCTGAGAAGGAGGAATAAAACAGGGGGAATTACACTCCCTGACTTCAAGCTCTACTACAAAGCCACAGTAATCAAGACAATTTGGTACTGGCACAAAACAGACCCACAGACCAGTGGAACAGAATAGAAAATCCAAACATTAACCCAAACATATACAGTCAATTAATATTTGATAAAGGAGCCTTGATATACAATGGGGAGATGACAGCCTCTTCAGCAGCTGGTGTTGGAAAAACTGGACAGCTACATGTAAGAGAATGAAACTGGACTACTGTCTAGCCCCATACACAGAGGTAAACTCAAGGTGGATCAAAGACTTGAATGTAAGTCATGAAACCATAAAACTCTTAGAGAAAAACATAGGCAAAAATCTCTTGGACATAAACATGAGCTACTTCTTCATGAACATATCTCCCCGGGCAAGGGAAACAAAAGCAAAAATGAACAAGTGGGACTATATCAAGCTGAAAAGCTTCTGTACAGCAAAGGACACCATCAGTAGAACAAAAAGACATCCTACAGTATGGGAGAATATATTCATAAATGACATATCTGATAAAGGGTTGACATCCAAACTATATAAAGAACTCACGCACCTTAACAAACAAAAAGCAAATAATCCAATTAAGAAATGGGCAGAGGACATGAATAGACACTTCTCTAAAGAAGAAATTCAGATGGCCAACAGGCACATGAAAAGATGCTCCACATCGCTAATCATCAGAGAAAAGCACATTAAAACCACAATGAGATGTCACCTCACACCAGTGAGGATGGTCAACATCCAAAACACAAAGAACAACAAATGTTGGCGAGGATGTGGAGAAAAGGGAACCCTCCTACACTGCTGGTGGGACTGCAAATTAGTTCAACCATTGTGGAAAGCAGTATGGAGGTTCCTCAAAAAACGAAAAATAGAAATACCATTTGACCCAGGAATCCCACTCCTAGGAATTTACCCTAAGAATGCAGCAGCCCAATTTGAAAAAGACAGATGCACCCCTATGTTTATTGCAGCACTATTTACAATAGCCAAGAAATGGAAGCAACCTAAGTGTCCATCAGTAGATGAATGGATAAAGAAGATGTGGTACATATACACAATGGAATATTATTCAGCTATAAGAAGAAAACAAATCCTACCATTTGCAACAACATGGATGGAGCTAGAGGGTATTATGCTCAGTGAAATAAGCCAAGCCAAAAAAGACTAGTATCAAATGATTTCACTCATATGTGGAGTATAAGAACAGACAAAAAATACTGAAGGAACAAAACAGCAGCAGGGAAGATGGCGGTGTGAGCAGGGCGGCAGAAATCTCCTCCCAACACTATATTTATCTACGAAAACACAGAAAATACATCTATTCCTAAAAGAGAGACGAGAATACACAGGAAAGCGCACAGCGTGCAGCGACACCCGAGAGGACGCGGCACCCCAAGAGGCGGGTAAGATACGGAGCCGCGACCCGGCGGGACCCGAGCCCTCCCCCACCCCAGCGCACCGGCGGGAGGAGAGGATTCAGAGCCGGGAGGGAGTGGAAGTGCACCCCGTGAAGTAGCCAGCCCCGGTGATCTGCGCGGGGAGCGCTGACCCACACTGCGCCGTGCAGCGGAGATTGGGGAGACAGAGGGGCAGGATCTGAGCGGGGAACGCGCCAGGGGGCTTGCAGCCGGCTCCGGGAAGGAAAAAAAAAAGTGCGCGCTTTCCTCAGCGGTCTTAAAGAGACAGGAGCCCAGCGGAGGAGCCGGATAGCCCCAGCACACCCAGA
>JAVSCE010004954.1:0-38408 GCA_032199065.1 Smutsia gigantea | reverse complement strand
GCAGCGCCGCCTAATCCCATTTTCTTCGCAGAACGACCCCCTTTTTACCCCATTTTACAGATAAGCAAACAGCTCCTAGAAGTGAAGCGACTTAACCCTGCCTTCCGGCGAGGGCAGAGGCCGGATTCCGGCCCTGGGCGGGGTGTCAGCTTTATCTCCCGAAGCCCAGCCTGAACGGATACCAGAAGGAAACGTGGCGGAGGACTGAGTGAAGCCCTGGCCTTGCCACTGGCCTGAGCAGGACAGCCCGTCTTCCTCTCTTTCCGTTTCTCCCTGTCGGAACGCTGGAATCTGGCTGGCTGTCCCCACGAGGGGCACGGTAGCTGATTCTGGGACGCCCCGGACCCTTGCTATCCCCCTACCTTCCGCCACCACACAGCTCCATTGCTCCCTCTATCGCTCCCTCATTGCACCTCTAGCTGGTGTGGGCCTCTTCCTCTGGGAGACCTTCTCTCCTCCCGGACCCCAGGCATGCCCAGTGGTAGGGGCGGAGTGGTTAAGGAGAGGCCCCCTGTAGTGCAGGGTCGAAAGCCTTGGGACAGAGAAACTGGTGCTAGTGTTTTGTAGGGTGGGGCGGGTTCTTTGGGTTTCCTCCCGTGGGGTGGGGGGGGCACGAAGGGGCAGTTGCTATCCCTCTGCCCACCCTACCCCAGCAGTTTCCGGGATGGGGATGCCTTACCCACAATTTATTTTTTATCTGTTTCATGTGTTTGCACCCTAGGAAGAATAAAGTAATGAGTCAGGTGGTGAGTCCAGAAACATCAGGACTCAGTCTGGCAACTGTGCCCAAGTCTTCTCTGTCCAGCACCTCTGCTTCCCCAACTGCTAAATGGGGTTGGTTAGAGCCCAACCCAGGCAAGTTGGGGTGGGAAGGCAGGCTGGGCGTCCTGGGCAGGCTCCTGGGGAGAACCAAGGTGCCAGGCCACTCCCCACTGCACCAGTGAGATCTGAGCCTGGGGACTGGGAGGAGAGCCGCTTTAGGAGTGGGGGCAGCCCTTGTAGGGGCCTCCCTGCCCCGAAATGATTGACCTTGGCCTTACCTCATTGCTAGCTAATCTCTAGCCCAAGCCTAGGGTAGCTCCTTAGCTGGTCCTTTGGTGCCCTCCCTTCCCCGCCTTCCTTGCCAAATTTGAATTCCAGGCTTAACAATTCATATGACCAGCCTGCCCATTCCTCTGGGGTCTCCGTCCTGCTCCACAACATCATGACTCGATGGCACAAGGTTGCATGTCTCTGTGACACACACGGACCCTCTTCCCACTCCTGGCATGGTCATCCCCCTTGACTGCTCCCCCGACCTTTCCTAACCAGCTTTCAAAATCCTGCCCAGGAGTTACCTTCTCTGGTCCCGCGCCCGCCGTCCAGTGATTTGATATGTATTTAGCGGTCTCCCCCAACGGGAGTGTAAGCTCCTTGAGAGCTGACATCTTTAATTCGGGACTTTGCCTCTCTCCACGTTTGGCACAGAGCTGGCACCCAGTTAATGCCTAGTGCATAGAGAGGGGGTTGTACTGTAAGAGGTACGGCAGGGGCACTTCCAGGAAGCTGGAGAAGGTCTGGGAGATGCCTCTCTCCACTGTCCAGCCCCCATATTCTCTAGGGCCAAGCTCGGAGAAAGATTGGGTGGCCTTCTTAACCAGGTACGTTCTCCCACCTTTGGTTGAGCCATACCTGCCTGTCCAATCCCACCCCTCCTTGAAGGCCCCACTAGCATCGTTGCCCTTTTAAGAAAGAGAAAATTCTTCTCATAAACAAGTGCCCCAATCTGAAAGCGGAGCTTGTCCCGTTGGATCCTCGGGAAACTGGGGGTGCTCCCAGGCACTACGCCCGTCCCAATCTCAACCCAGGGATTACACCCGGTGGTCACTACTCGCCAGGGCTCTCCACAGCTCTAGGACTGGGGTCCGAGGGACAGGAAGAGGCTGGAGGAGGGACTTGGGGAGTCTAGAAACAGTCCAGGGAGCGTCTGTAAAGTGCAGTTCTTGCACACGGCGAAGGGGCGCCGGGCAGCTCCCAGGGGCCGAGGGGGTTCCCCGCCCACACAGGTACCGCCCCCCCCCCCCGCCCTCTTTACGCCTAGGCGGTTACCGAGGCCCCAGGGCGCGAGACCCGAGTGCCCGCCTCCTCCTCGGCTGGGAGGGATGAGGCCGACGCGGTGAGTGCCCGCGTTCGGGGCCCCTAGGGGGAGCTGGGAGTCGGCGCAGAGGCAGTTTGAACCGCGCAGCGTAGGAGTCCTAGCCGCCAGGTCCCTGGAGAGATGGCAAATGAATTAGGCCTCTGAGGCACGGACTCTTGGTTCCTTTTGACCTGGTGCCTGAAGAGGGGGGAACCGCGTCACCGTTTTACTACCTGGAAAATGGGTTGCGGGTGGAGTAGAAAAGCTGAGGCCACTCCAGCGAGAGTGGGAGGGAACCGATTGAGTAGGGGGCTCTCTTGATGGTCCGAGGATTTCCTGTTTTCCCGGTTTTCATCACCCCTTTTGGAGGATTAGTGAACTAGCATTTATTTAGCATTCACCAGACTCTATTTTCAGTGCAAATCTAGAGCCTATGTCCAGCCCCAAATTGGGTTGATCTGTCAGACCACTCCTATGGGTGCTCAATAAACACTTTTGGAATTATTATTAAGTCCCAAGTGCCAGGCAGTGTGTTAAAGTGCTTTACATCCATTGCAAGGTTGGTGGTGTTCCAATTTTACAGATAAGGATACTGAGAGCCAGAGGCTAATCACTTGTTCAGGCTATGTCCCTATGGAACCCAGGTTGTTCTGCTTCCAAAACTCCCTCTCCATCTTGCTGCCTCCATTCTTCCCACCCTCTCACCCCCTTGTTTGCAGCCAGTCTGCCCCACTCAGTCCAAACCCCAGCCAGGCTCCTTCATCTAGAGATCATCCCTTTCTGCTACTCTTCAGGAAGCCCATACAAGAAGTGTTGGTGGGAGCTGTGGACCAGAAGGGTGGCTCCGTGGGCGATGAAACAGGTCCAGACCTGGGGGAGGGGCGGCCATGAGTGTAGGAGAGAACAAGACCTCTGGGGAAGCCCCAGTGCACCCCTCCCCTTCCATCTGTTACCCCTTCTCCTTGCCTCCTCCATCCCCAAGGTACCCACTGACTCTACAGTACCAGATAGGTGGTGAGGCCCAGGTAGGCTTGCAGCCAGCAGGGCTACAAGGCTGAAGTAGGCGGGGTGGGTCAGGCTGCGTACGTAGCTGATCACGAAGTAGAGGTTGATGGCACAAATGAGCGCTATGATGGAGGAAGCGATGCCCTTGCCCAGCCTGGGGGACAGGAAGGAGACTCAGGACTGGCCGCATCTCCTCCTCTCCAGTGCCCACAGCCAGCCAGGAGCTAGGGTGCATGTGTGTGTGAGGGGGATACCTAAAGCTGTCTTCTCTGGGTTGTGGGACCCGGAGCAGACTCCTTGCCCACCTCTGCCTCCTGGGCCCCCAGGCTCCACACTGGCAGGACTGGGCAAGAGCAGAGTATGAGGAGCTCAGGCTCCATCAATAGCCCTCATCCTCAATTCCAGTCCTGGTTTCCCAACTTGCTAGCTATGTGACCTTGGGCAAGTTCCTTAACCTTTCTGAGCTTACCTGGATAATGAGGAAATGGTGATTCCTACCCCTGGGTGGTTGTGAGGATCAAATGTGGTAATGCAAGTCTAGTGCTTGCGATGGGGACTACTCACCGGCCATTGGCAAACTCCTGCATGAGGGCCGGCATGCTGGTGAACGTGAGGATGGGCAGCAGAGCGAACGGAAGCTGGGGAGAAGCCGGAGGATGGGGCTGAAGGGCCCTCCCCTCAAAATACAGTAAAAAGAGGAGTGGACTGGGCCTCCTGTCATCGTCTGCCTGGCTGCATGCCTCTTAACCACTCTGAGCCTCAGTTTCTCCACCTTTATGCCTTCCAAGATTGTGGGGCTCCAAAGCAGGAGAAAATGTTTGGGGACTCTTGTTCCAAGCTGCCTGAGTTTGAATCTCAGCTACTGGTCAATTAACTGCATGCATCAGTTTTCCAGTCTGCAAAATGGGGTAACGGGGGTTCCATCCAACCCCTAGGGCTGTGGGCATTATGTGAACTTATAGGCAAGATGTGTCTAGAATAGTGCCTGGGAGGGGGTTCCGAATAGTGCTCAGTATGGGGGTTGCGGTGGTGCCTGTTGGGTTCCGCAGCAGGTAGGGACGACAGGGGCTGTCGGCTCACCAGCAGGCTCTGCAGCACATTGAGCAGGTCGTTGAGGCCCGACAGGTCTTTCAGGTTCCTGAAGACGGCCACCAGCACGGTGGGCAGGATGGCACAGGAGCGCGTGAGGAGGACGCGGGCAAAGCGTGACCACCGCAGTTTCAGGAAGCCCTGGGGTGTGGGGCGGGCACCTTGGTGGCGGGGTGCAGGGCTGGGGATTCCAGAGCAGGAACCCCCTTGTCGTCCCTCA
Source organism: Smutsia gigantea (assembly GCA_032199065.1). NCBI lineage: Eukaryota > Metazoa > Chordata > Mammalia > Pholidota > Manidae > Smutsia > Smutsia gigantea. Next base: position 33,978 of record JAVSCE010004954.1, on the reverse strand, counting down.
GCCCATCTCACGCCTGGGGGAACCTTCTGTTTTTCTATCTCTGAAATGGGGGCAGCTCTGTCCCTAGCTGGCGGACGGGAGAAATGAGGGGGGTTCCTTCTCACAGCTGAAAGCTGAAGATTACAGAATTTTGGAGAAAAGGCTTCAATTCGTCCTGGGTCTGCAGCCTCAAGCCAGGCCCCTCACTTCTCTGAATCTGTTTTCTCATCTGCGAAGTGAGGCTTATACTGGCGCCCTCTGGGGCTGCTTTAAGGATTGAGGAGGACCGTGTCTGAGCCCCCCGTAGCGTGCCTGTTAACCTCGGATCCTTGGCCCTCCCTGACCCGCCTCGCCAGACCGCACCTCCATCACAAACTGTCCCGCGTAGGTGCCGGTCATCGTGGAGCTCTGCCCTGCCGCCAAGAGCCCCACCGCCCAGATGTAGAGAGCAGCGGGGCCAAACAGGCATCCCAGGATCACGCCCTGGAGGGCGGGGTGTGGTTAGATCCATGACCCCGCCCCTCCCCGCGAGGTTCCTCCCCTGAGGTGGGCGTGGCAGAGAGCCAAGTCGGATCACTCCTTTCCCTGCCTTACCCTGCCCTTCCCTGCCCTGCCCTGCCTCGCCTCGCGCTTACTCCTTGGTAAATGTCCACGTTCACTGTAAGGTTGTTCAGCGGGAAGATCTTGGCGTAGTCGTGGAGGCTGCTGTTGGCACAGACGTTGAACTGCGGGCAGCGAGGGAGTAGGAGGGAGATGTGAAGTGCACATTCACATTCAAGTCTCAGACTATCAGACCGCCAGGCCTTGACCAGGGGTGGAAAACTAGTGGCCTGCGAGCTGAGTCAGGCCAAATCTATTACGTTTGGCTAACAGTTTTTTTCCCCTTTAATGTGAGTTTGTTGCCAACATATAAAATTGAGAAGAATTCACATGAAAACCTAGTTTTCAGGGTTCTGTTGGTAAGGCTGGCATTACCACAGAGACAACCGGTTGGCAATGATTCAAGCTTTTCCACACCAGACCCATTTCCCACAGCTCTGGGACTAGCCTGCTCTTCAAGGTCACAGAGCAAGGCAGTGGCAGTGCCCAGGTCCCAGGAGGCCTGGCCCGTTCTCCCCCGCAGTGCTCAGCATTCAGTAAGCGCCCACCCAGCACTGGCCAGCAGTTTTTAGAGCCTCGTGATAGAGACCCACTCAGAAAGACAGACAAGCACAGGTCCCAAATCCCGGGGAGCCAGGGAGCAGCTGGCCAGCCCTTTCAGAGTCAGCTCAAATGACACCTCCAAGGGGCCTCTTCTAATCACCTGGGTTAATGGAGCCCCTCCCTCACCACACCCCCAATTCTGTCTTTTTCTTCCTTAACAATGTTGTTCACATGTCTTTTGTACTGATTTGTTGATTTGTTTCCTGTCTGCTTACCACCCTCCAGATTTAAGCTGCAAGAGAGAGGGTCTTTGTGCCATTGCTGTATCCCCAGGATGCAGGGCACTGCCAGATACATAACAGATGCCCAATGAATATTTGTAGAATCAGTGACAGGTGATCTGCTAACCAAGATTATCAGGAGAGAGGACTCGGAGAAGAAAATGACTGCACCCTCCCAAATCCATGCTTGTGCTCAGGCAGGCACCTCCTCCCAGGACACCCCCTTTGCAGCTTGCTAGGCAAACCCTGCCCATTCCTCAGGGTGCAGCTGGAATGCTGGGTAGTGCAAGACTCAGCTCCTGCATCCCAGTCACCTCCCGTGGATGTCAGTGCCTTGCAGCCCATGGTGTGGGTCTGACTCTCTAAGAGCCTGCCCGGGGGGAGCTGTGTCTCCCTAGTGGGGTGGGGTTGGGAAGGGGGTTCCAGCCAGAAGCCAGGCTCACAGACTCCCTCCCCTACTAGTGTCTTCAGTGCAGGGACTCAAAGGGCTTAGCTGCACTGCCTGGAGTCCCTGCACAGCCTGCAGGACATGTGTGTATGGGGAAGCAGGTGCCTGGGGAGATGTGCCTCACCGCATCCTGGTTGGTTTGCTGGTAGAAGGCCTGCCCAAAGACAGCCATGACAAAGAGGTTGATGAAGAAGGACACGGACAGGGCGATTGTGGCCTCAATCAGGAAGTACATGTTGGCCTCTCGGATGTCTGCCCGACGAGAGCGATCTATCTCTCGAGACTATGAAGGTCAAAGAGGAGGGAAGAGCCAAAGTTCCTCAGAGACACTCCAACATGCTCCCCAATCACACCTCTGTGTTTCCCCCAAGCCCCAGTTATTTGTAAAGAAATTGCCGTATATGGCAGTCTGGGGCAGGCCTTGGTCAGCCAAGCCTCCTTCCTGCTGTTTGCCCGGTTTATTTCTGCCACAGGGCCTTTGCACTTGCCATTTCTTTTGCTTAGATTATCATCTCCCTTGATCTGCCCCCCCATTCTTCATGTCTCAAAGGTCACCTCCTTAGAAAGGCATTTCCTGACTGTCTTTTCTAGAGTAGCCCCCTCCTCAATAATTCTCTATCATACTTCTCTGTTTTGTTTCCCCCAGAGCACTTTTCACAGTCATAATTCTTTTTTTGTTTACTTGCTCATGGTCTGTCTCCCCCACTAGAATGCAAACTCTAGGAAAAGAGAGGTCTTGTCTGTCCTCTTACCATTGACCCACAGCTCCCACACACAGTAGATGCTCTATTATTATATGACGAATAGAGACTGATTCACTTCCCGCCTAAAATCATGAAGGCAGGAGCCAAAAGGGCAGGGCTACAGTTCTGGGGCGGAGCCAGCATGGTTCTAAGGGAGGGGCATCTCTCCTTCTCCTCCCCTCTGCTCACCTTGACCAGGGCTGAGTGCAGGTAGATATTGTGGGGCATGATGATAGCACCTACGATGCCCACCGCCTGCAGCAGCTCAGGCTGACCGCAGCCAGGGCACGAGGGCAGGAACAGGTCCCGAAGAAGCGCTCCCTGAGCGGGACGGGCCACCACATACTGTGGGGAGGAGCCTGGTCAGGCCACGCCCCACCCGTGAACAGCCCTTCACACCCTCCACGGGGACCCAGGCTTCTAGGGGGCGTGGCCAAGGACCGCTGCCCCCGCCCCCCCTCCGGCTCTGGCGGAGAGAGCTTAAGTGTGTCTAGCTTCCCACCTTCCCACCTCATAACCGAAGGTCAAGGCCATGATGGTAATAAGGAATCCAAAAAAAGCTTCCAGCTTCCGCAACCCTAGGGGGAGAGCAAAGGGGGAGAACCAAAAATCTCCCAAAATCGTTAACATAGGCAATTTCTTGAGCACTTTGTTCCAGGCACTGGGCCAAGTGCTTGGCATACATTACCTCAATGAATCCTCACCCCAGACCAATGACATCTGTGCTATTATAATCCTCGTATTATAGATGAAGAAAGAAAAGTCTAAGTAACTTGCCCAAGGCTGCACAGCCAGCTCAAGGGAGCCCAGAACCCTCCTTCCAGGATAGCAGCTCCCAAACCCACATGCCCAGCCCATCACCCATCCCTTGCAGCTCCCTGTGAGATAAGGGGCAAGCCCACCGTAGTTATCAAGGAAGAGGAAGAAGAAAGTGTCCACAATGGTGATGAGGACTCCACCCCAGAGCGGGATTCTGAAACGAGAGTGCCTGGGGTCAGCCCAGTTTGGTCCAGAGATCTGGACTCCCATCCTCAGGTCTGGAGACTGTGGAGTCTGGCTTCCTGGGAGCAGGGACCCAAGTTGCCCTAGACAGCTAAGGGGGAGGGGAGCTGGAGTGTGCTGGAGATGGGAACATAGCACAGAACCCTAGGAAGGGCCATGTCAGGGGGGCTGGGGCCGCACTCCTGATGACTGTGAGGTGACCCATGTCTGTGCGACTTTAGACAAGTCACTTTGCATTTCTGAGTCTCTGCTTCCCCATCTGGCAAATTGGGCAACAGCTTTGAGTCAGGAGGGACTGCAGGATGAAATGGACTCAGGGAAGTAAATGGCCTGGGGAAGAAGGAACCGCTGTCCCCAGCCCTGGACTGAAGAGCTGGGGACCCTTGGGGCAGTACCGTCCAGCTGAGAGCAGATTGAGTGCAATAGCCGTGCCGATGACCTCCTGCATGTCCGAGCCCACAATGGCTAGCTCAATCGTCAGCCAGAGGAGAGTGCGAGGCACCTAGGGGAAGGACATAACCCTTTATCAAGGCTGGGCCCGTTATTTGTCGTCTGAGTCCTTCACTCACCTTTGCATGGCCTGCACTACACTGCTGGGCTGGAAGCCTGCAAGACAGCCTTGCCGACTGGCTTCCCAGTTAGATTTCTTAGGAAACAGTTAAGGGAGATTCAAAGTCAGGGAGAGGTCCTTTTTCCCCCTGCTTCTGGTGGTGTTTCTGAAAGTGGTACTAGCAAGGGCACCAGACAACCTGGACTCCAGCAGCACTGGTGGCCACTTTGGCAAGGGGTGGCAATGCCTCCAGAAGCTTGGCAGCCGATGATGGCTGTTGGGGAACACCTCCTTCCTTCCAACTCCTTTGTGATTGCATCCCCACATTAAATACCTTTGAAGTATCTCGTGACATGATTTCTGTTTTCCTGCCTGGATACTGACAATAGCCAGGTCCCCAGTGTCCACATCAGCCAATAACCATCCCAAGCCGATACCTACCTGTTTTTCACCTTGGGCAAGTCATTTCCCCAGTTTTCAATTTCCCCTTCTGTACAATGAGCATGGCATCTCTAACGTCACTGTCAGTCTGGGTGTTATTCACTTGAGCCTCAACCTTCTCTGTCAACAGACTTGTGATGCCCCACTTGAGATGGTCTATTTATTGGATCATGGAAGCTGTAGATAGCTGTTTGGGTTTTGGGGCCAGGGGATGCTTCCTGTCCAGGTCCATCAAGCTCACCTTAGGGTAGTAGAGATGGCAGACCTCACCCAAGTCCTTGCCTGTCACCACGCCCAGCCGGGCAGCAAGTCGCTGGCAGAGCAAACCCAGCACTGTGGCCCAGAGCAGCACCCAGAGCAGCTGTTAGAAGGTAGGGAGAGCCCTTAGCCAGGGCACCCGGTCTCTGATAGCCCTTGAGCCAGTGGTACCCTCTAACCAAGGACACTCCCTGGGGAGAGAGTTAGGGAGATTTGATGAGAAGATCAGCTTCCCCCTTCCCATTTACACCACACTTTGTCAGGTCTGCCTTGGGGACCCTTTTTTGGCCCATCTGAATTTAACACCTGCTCCCGGGAACACCAGCCATGCAGGCAACTCTGGGGGAATGTGAAAAGCTAGGGGTCTCTACCCACTTAACCTGGTCCCCTCTCTCCCCACGGTGCCCAACTCAATCACTTTGAATCCAGCCACAGCACCAGCCTGAAGATCTGATTCGATGTTTCCTGGGTCCAGAAAAGCGATGCTCATGAGGAAGCCAGGCCCTGTGAAGGCCCACAGCTTCCGAAAGCTGAATGTGCCCTGTGGGTGGGAGTGGAGGGGAGGTTATCAGCGGGGGCTGGCCAGCCCTGCCCTCATTCTCATTCCTGGAGCTGCCACCCAGGGTTGGGGAGGACCTGGGGTTGGAGGAACTAGCGGGGTTTGCTGAGTCACATCAGGTCTGTTTTCGGGATGGGCCACAATCGGCGACTTGTGTGCACCTAACTAGCCTGACTTGTGCAGGCCCTGACTCAGTAGATCCTCAGGCATGAAAGGGGTCTTTATTGCAGTCAGGCCTTCCTGGCGGCTCCTCTCTGGGTCCCCAGCCCCTTCTCAGACACAGGCTGTCCTCTCCAGAGTCCACTGAATCTAGGGTCTCACCACCCTATTCCAAGGCTTGGTCAGACAGTCTGGGATCTGCTAAAGATTCTGGAAATGCATGGTGACAGAGTCCCAGAAACCAGTCTACATCTCCTTCATTTCTCCTGATGCCCTTGTCTGGACCTGTTCCTTTAATGCTACAACAAATCCTTGAAGCTCCAGCCCAAACTCTCCTCAGGCCCTTCTTTCATCATAGGAAAGCTGAGATTCATTCAGAAAGCCACTTGAGAATTTTTAGACAAATAATAAGCACCTCAGCTAAGTGCTGGGGACAGAAGCAGGAAGAGGGCAGTTACTACAGTCCATCTCTGCAGCTCAGAGCTGGAAGGGACTTGCCACGGTCTCCAGAAGACCTCCCTTGGCAGCCTGTGAGATCCCACATGAGCCCGTAAGTCCTGAAATACCCCCAAGGAAGTTTGCAGCATTCTTACTGGTTCTGTGTCCGGGATGGGGACCTTCTCACTCAGGTAGGTTGTTCCGGGAGGTGTTTGCTGTGGCCCTGGGCTGGGTGGGCTGGAGATAGAGCCATAGCTGGACCTGCTTAGGCTTTGGGGGCCCCGGTCACCTGCAAAGGGCCCCATGAAGCGTGGCGACTGTGCTGCTTCTTTCAGACAGCCCAGGGCTAAAGCCATCTGTCCTCCTCCCCCACCCTCCTGGCAAAATGGAGAAATCAAGGCCCAACTGATAGGGTCCCTTGACTCCCACTTTGTGTCCACCACCTCCACCCCCAACCAAACATTCCAGAGAATCACTATCCTTTCATATGAACTCAGAGATTCCACAGTCCAGATCTCTCTTGCCACAGAGGATGTGGAGAGGGACAGTGGTCTCTAGGAGGGCAAACTGACGTAGACACATATGTCCCTTGGCCTCACCCTTCCTCCTCCCACAGCCAAGGAAGCTCCAGGGACTCCCGATACACGGGATCAAAGGGGATCCTATGCCCTGGGGGATGTGAAGGCCCAACCCCAGGCTGGCATCCAGAATTAGGTTGAGACTTGGACTCCTATGGGTGACCAAGGGCTTCCCTTGCCTCCCTAACTGTTCCCTATTCCCACTCCCCATTCAGGCTGTCCCTGGAGGGGCTACTCACCTGGCATGAGGATGGCAAGTTCAGGGATTCTTGACACGTGGTGGTCTTCTGGGAAACTCCTCAACTCATGCTCCCTCTCTGGGTGCTGGCAGATATGAGTGTGTAAGCCCACACTCTCTTCCCCATCCTCAGCTGATCTCAGCTGTTCTCAGACACACAGGGCATTGTGAAACACTTTTCAAAGGCAGAAGTGGCCAGTTCTGGCGGAAGGGACTGGTGGCCATAGTACAGACTTCCGTTCCCCTCTGGCCTGAGCCTCATAACACCTCTGGGCCCCTTCCAGATGCCCCATGTTCTGTGCCGCCCAAGTTAGCTCTGACTTCAAGACATTTCCTGCCACTTGTGCATTCATGTCCAGATTACATGACTGCTCCCTACTCCATACACAAACAGACCCTTCTCCTTTTCCATCTGGAGTCCCATGGCCATGGGATGGATGGAGTTCTGATGGCCACCTAGGCCTAGTTTCCCACTGAGTGCTTCAAGAAGAAAGCCTTCTGGATGCTGCCTGGAAAGTGAAAGCAGCACTGAAGATTAGGACAAGGAGATTCTTAGAAGAAAAGGGCACTGGAATCTAGTCCTGACTTCTGCACTGATTCACTTAAAATTATCACCAGATTGTGTCTTCTCTCTGAGTCTGTTTCTTCTGTTAAATGAAGGACTCAGACTAGCTAAAAGGTCAAACATTTAGGTGCCCAAGAAGGTTATACAGATAAGATAAACTATGAGATACTGGGAATGAGAAAAACAGTGCTGGCTCAGTGTTAAATGACAAATGCTGCTAAGCCTCCATGCCAGGGGGTAATAGGGAGTGGTGGAGAGTGTAGAAAAACAAAAACATATACTCTGTCTGAAGAGCGCAGTGCCTACAGAGTTCTAGGCTTTGCCATGGGGGACTGTGTGTCCGCTCTCACCATATCTTCTGATTTGTCAAGGATGCTGGATAATTTGGAATTTTATAAATGTGCTTTATACATGTGAATATTAGACTCAAGAAACTGAAAACACTGTGTGATCTAAACATTTCTATGATTCTACTTAAGGTTCATCAGTCTGTAACCTCTGGATAAATGGTGGGCAAGACTCTTCCAGCTCCCAGTTTCTTCGGTACTCTCCCACTTAGCTGCCTTCACAGGCAGGTTCTCAGGCCCAGACCTGATCTGGGGTATGATGTATCCCCACACTGAGTCAGAAACTTTAGCTGAAGCTTGGGGAGCCAGGGTGGAGAGAGGAGCCAAGTTCCTGGCCTCCTCGTTTGTAGGGGAGGCTGGAGGTGCTAGAAAGGTGTGGGTGAATAAAGGGTCAGAGAGGAGAGGGCAGCTTCATGGTTTGTTACCATGCAGTCCTATTGCTTCAGGTACTATGACCATCCCTGACCTTTAGGGTTTGCCTACATTTCCCAGTCACTACCTTGGGCTCCTGTGGGATGGATGGGGTTGGGGCTGAGGCAGGATGTTGCGGTGGTTACTTTTTTTTAAATATAATTTATTTTGGTATCATTAATCTACAATTACATGTGCAATATTATGGTTATTAAACTACCCCTTCATCAGGTCCCCCCCCACCAACCCCATTACAGTCACTGTCCATCAGTGTAGTGAGATGCCATAGAGTCACTACTTGTCCTCTCTGGGTTGTACAGCCCTCCCCATGCCCCCCTAACATTACATCTGCTAATCATAATGTCCCTTCTTCCCCCTTGCCCCTCCCTTCCCACCCATCCTCCACAGTCCCTTTACCTTTGGTAACTATTAGTCCGTTCTTGGGTTCTGCGATTCTGCTGCTATTTTGTTCCTTCAGTTTTTTTTTCTTTGTTCTTATACTCCACATATGAGTGAAATCATTTGATACTTGTCTTTTTCGGCTTGGCTTATTTCACTGAGCATAATACCCTCTAGCTCCATCCATGTTGTTGCAAATGGTAGGATTTGTTTTCTTCTTATGGCTGAATAATATTCCATTGTGTATATGCACCACATCTTCTTCATCCATTCATCTACTGATGGACACTTAGGTTGCTTCCATTTCTTGGCTATTGTAAATAGTGCTGTGATAAACATAGGGGTGCATCTGTCTTTTTCAAATTGGGCTGCTGCATTCTTAGGGTTAATTCCTAGGAGTGCAGTTCCCAGGTCAAATGGTATTTCTATTTTGAGTTTTTTGAGGAACCTCCATACTGCTTTCCACAATGGTTGAACTAATTTGCAGTCCCACCAGCAGTGTAGGAGGGTTCCCTTTTCTCCTCATCCTCGCCAACATTTGTTGTTCTTTGTGTTTTGGATGTTGGCCATCCTCACTGGTGTGACGTGATATCTCATTGTGGTTTTAATCTGCATTTCTCTGATGATTAGCGATGTGGAGCATCTTTTCATGTGCCTGTTGGCCATCTGAATTTCTTCTTTAGAGAAGTGTCTATTCATGTCCTCTGCCCATTTCTTAATTGGATTATTTGCTTTTTGTTTGTTAAGGTGCATGAGTTCTTTATATATTTTGGATGTCAACCCCTTATCAGATACGTCATTTATGAATATATTCTCCCATACTGTAGGGTGTCTTTTTGTTCTACTGATGGTGTCCTTTGTTGTACAGAAGCTTTTCAGCTTGATATAGTCCCACTTGTTCATTTTTGCTTTTGTTTCCCTTGCCCGGGGAGATATGCTCATGAAGAAGTTGCTCATGTTTATGTCCAAGAGATTTTTGCCTATGTTTTTTTCTAAGAGTTTTATGGTTTCATGACTTACATTCAGGTCTTTGATCCACCCTGAGTTTACCTTTGTGTATGGGGCTAGACAGTAGTCCAGTTTCATTCTCTTCCATGTAGCTGTCCAGTTTTTCCAACACCAGCTGCTGAAGAGGCTGTCATCTCCCCATTGTATATCCAAGGCTCCTTTATCAAATATTAATTGACTGTATATGTTTGGGTTAATGTTTGGATTTTCTATTCTGTTCCACTGGTCTGTGGGTCTGTTTTTGTGCCAATACCAAACTGTCTTGATTACTGTGGCTTTGTAGTAGAGCTTGAAGTCAGGGAGCATAATTCCCCTGTTTTATTCCTCCTTCTCAGGATTGCTTTGGCTATTCGGGGTCTTTTGTGGTTCCATATGAATTTTAGAATTATTTGTTCCAGTTCATTGAAGAAAGCTGTTGGTAGTTTGATCGGGATTGCATTGAATCTGTAGATTGCTTTAGGTAGTATAGCCATTTTGACAATATTTATTCTTCCTAGCCAAGAGCATGGGATGCATTTCCATTTGTTAGTGTCCTCTTTAATTTCTCTTAGGAGTGTCTTGTAGTTTTCAGAGTACAGGTCTTTCACTTCCTTCGTGAGGTTTATTCCTAGGTATTTTATTCCTTTTGATGCAATTGTGAATGGAATTGTTTTTCTGATTTCTCTTTCTGTTAGTTCATCGTTAGTGTATAGGAAAGCAACAGATTTCTGCGTGTTAATTTTGTATTCTGCAACTTTGCTGAATTCAGATATTAGTTCTAGTAGTTTTGGAGTGGAGTCTTTAGGGTTTTTTATGTACAGTATCATGTCATCTGCAAATAGTGACAATTTGACTTCTTCTTTAGCAATCTGGATGCCTTGTATGTCTTTGTTTTGTCTGATTGCTGTGGCTAGGACCTCCAGTACTATGTTGAATAACAGTGGAGAGAGTGGGCATCCCTGTCTTGTTCCTGATCTTAGATGAAAAGCTTTCAGCTTCTCGCCGTTAAGTATGATGTGAGCTGTGGGTTTGTCATATATAGCCTTTATGATGTTGAGGTACTTGCCGTCTATACCCATTTTGTTGAGAGTTTTAATCATGAATGGATGCTGAATTTTGTCAAATGCTTTTCAGCATCTATGAAGATGATCATGTGGTTTTTGTTCTTCTTTTTGTTGATGTGGTGGATGATGTTGATGGATTTTTGAATGTTGTACCATCCTTGCATCCCTGGGATGAATCCCACTTGATCATGGTGTATGATCCTCTTGATGTATTTTTGAATTCGGTTTGCTAATATTTTGTTGAGTATTTTTGCATCTACGTTCATCAGGGATATTGGTCTGTAATTTTCTTTTTTGGTGAGGTCTTTGGCTGGTTTTGGTATTAGAGTGATGCTGGCTTCATAGAATGAGTTTGGAAGTATTCCCTCCTCTTCTATTTTTTGGAAAACTTTATGGAGAATGGGTGTTATTTCTTCTCTATGTGTCTGGTAGAATTCAGAGGTGAATCCGTCAGGTCCGGGGTTTTGTTCTTGGGTAGTTTTTTGATTACCGATTCAATTTCGTTGCTGGTAATTGGTCTGTTTAGTTTTTCTATTTCTTGCTTGGTCAGTCTTGGGAGGTTGTATTTTTCTAAGAAGTTGTCCATTTCTTCTATGTTTTGCAGCTTGTTAGCATATAGATTCTCATAATATTCTCTTATAATTCTTTGTATTTCTGTGGGGTCCGTTGTTATTTTTCCTCTCTCATTTCTGATTCTGTTTATGTGTGTAGATTCTCTTTTTATCTTAATGAGTCTGGCTAGGGGTTTATCTATTTTGTTTATTTTTTCAAAGAACCAGCTCTTGGTTTCATTGATTTTTTTCTATTGTTTTATTCTTCTCAGTTTTATTTATTTCTCCTTTGATCTCTATTATGTCCCTCCTTCTGGTGACTTTGGGCCTCATTTGTTCTTCTTTTTCCAATTTCAGCAATTGTGTCTTTAGACTATTCATTTGGGATTGTTCTTCCTTCTTTAAATAGGCCTGGATTGCAATATACTTTCCTCTTAGAACTGCCTTTGCTGTGTCCCACAGAAATTGTGGCTTTGTGTTGTTGTTGTCATTAGTCTCCATATATTTGATTTCTGTTTTAATTTGGTCATTAACCCATTGATTAAGTAGGAGAATGTTGTGAAGTCTCCATGTATTTGTGAGCCTTTTTGATTTCTTTCTAAAATTTATTTCTAGTTTTATACCTTTGTGATCTGAAAAGTTGGTTGGTAGGATTTCAATATTTTGTAATTTACTGATGTTCTTTTTGTGGCCTAGTATGTGGTCTATTCTGGAAAATGTTCCATGTGCACTTGAGAAGAATGTGTATCCTGTTGCTTTTGGGTGCAGAGTTCTGTAGATGTCTGTTTGGTGCCTTGGAAAGGGGTAAGACAGTGTACCGTCAAGCTTGCTCTGGTTGTATCTAAACAAGGAAGGTGTCCTTTCTCTGTTCTGGAAGCTCTCACCACAGAGCCACATCTGATCTGTTTATTGGAGTGGGTTTGTGCATAGACTTGAGCCAGACTTCCTGGGTTCAAATCCTGGCTCTGCCACTAAGCAGTTGATGGCCTTGGTCTTAACCTTTTCCTCATCTATAAACTGGGTATAAAAACAGAACCCACCTCATAGGAGTATTGTGAAAATCACATGAATTACCCTGCGTAGAGGTATTAGTAAGTGCTAGATAGGGCTTACTCTTATTATTACTACTTCATTTCCCTCTGACTCTCTGGGCTCCCACACTAGATCAAGTCTGCATTAAACATGCTAATATTGCATGTATACATTTCCTTCTTAGCACTTTACATGGTCGACGCTTACACATTCATCCATAGGATCCTTGATTGAAATCTTTTCCCTTCCAGGCCAAATGTGTGCCATGCATGCAGGGCCTGGCCCTGATGCTTACACAGCATCCCCAGATCCTAGTCCAGTGCCTGGCTCTGCAGAAGTACTCAACATTTTTTTCTTTATTCAGAGACATATATGTCTTTGTACTATGGAGGAAGAGGAGGGGGACATAGCAGCTCTAGGGATAAATGATATGATCTAAAACCAAGCCAGTTTTGAAATGGATATCACAAAGCAGGCTTCTTTCCAAGTCACCTGATGCAAGGGAGCTCAGCAGAGGAAGGATCTCTGTGGGTCAGATGCTATGGCCCTCCCCTCTTCTCTGCTGTTGTAGAGCATAGGGGCTGGAGGAGGCTCTCAAGATCTCTGAGGAAATGTTCTGGGAGTATTGGGTTGCGCCAGCTGTGGTTTCAGTTCTCCACAGATGAGGTGACCTAATTCTGTGACCTCGTCCTGCCTATAACAATGACAGAGCATTTTCAGCGTCTGCCTCTCCCACCTTAGTGTGCTCTGGCTTCCCTGGCCTTCTGACTCGACATGTCATCTCAAAACCTTTGCATCTGCTGTTGCCTCTGCCTAGAATGCTTTTCCTGCAGCTCCTCACAGGTCTAACTCCTTGTCATTCAGGTCCCAGCTCAACTGAGACCTCGGAGAGACCCTCCCTGAAGTCTGCACCCTCAGCCCTCCAAACCTGAGTCACCTCTTTTTTTTTATTACATTTTTTAAATTAAGGTATTATTGATATACACTCTTATGAAGGTTTCACATGAGCAACATTGTGGTTACTACATTCAGCAATATTATCAAGTCCTTCCGACATCCCATTGCAGTCACTATATATCAGCATAGTAATATGCCACAGAGTCACTACTTGTCTTCTCTGTACTACAGTCTTCCCTGTGACACCTCACAACATGTGTGCCAATCATAATGCCCCTCAATCCCCTTCTCCCTCCCTCCACATCCACCCTCTGACACCCCTCCCCTTTGGTAACCACTAGGCCCTTCTTGGAGTCTGTGAGTCTGCTGCTATTTTGTTCCTTCAGTTTTGCTTTGTTCTTACACTCCACAAATGAGTGAAATCATTTAGTACTTGTCTTTCTCTGCCTGGATTATTTCACTGAGCATAATACCCTCCAGCTCCATCCATGTTGTTGCAAATGGTAGGATTTGTTTTCTTCTTATGGCCGAATAATATTCCATTGTGTATATGTACCACACCTTCTTTATCCATTCATCTACCGATGGACACTTAGGTTGCTTCCATTTCTTGGCTATTGTAAATAGTGCTGCGATAAACATAGGGGTGCATATGTCTTTTCAAATCTGGGATAGTGTTTTCTTTGGGTAAATTCCTAGGAGTGACCATTTGACACAGGAATTCCACTCCTAGGAATTTATCCTAAGACTGCAGCAGCCCAGTTTGAAAAAGACATATGCACCCCTATGTTTATCGCAGCACTATTTACAATAACCAAGAAATGGAAGCAACCTAAGTGTCCATCGGTAGATGAATGGATAAAGAAGATGTGGTACATATACACAATGGAATATTATTCGGCCATAAGAAGAAAACAAATCCTACCATTTGCAACCACATGGATGGAGCTAGAGGGTATTATGCTCAGTGAAATAAGCCAAGCCGAGAAAGACAAGTATCAAATGACTTCACTCATATGTGAAGTATAAGAACAAAGAAAAAAACTGAAGGAACAAAACAGCAGCAGACTCACAGAACCCAAGAACAGACTAATAGTTATGAAAGGGAAAGGGACTGGGGAAGATGTGTGGGAAGGGAGGGATAAGAGGGAAAAAGGGGCATTACAATTAGCAGACGTAATGTTGGGGGGGCACGGGGAGGGCTGTACAACTCAGAGAAGACAAGTAGTGATTCTATAGCATCTCACTATGCTAATGGACAGTGACTGTAATGGGGTTGGTGGGGGGTACCTGATGAAGGGGTAGTTTAATAACCATAATATTGCACATGTAATTGTAGATTAATTATACCAAAATAAATTATAAAAAAAAATTCCTAGGAGTGGAATTCCTGAGTCAAATGGTACTTCTACTTTTAGTTTTTTGAGGAACCCCCATATTGCTTTCCACAGTGGTTGAACTAATTTACATTCCTACCAGCAGTGTAGGAGGGTTCCCCTTTCTCCACATCCTTGCCAGCATTTGTTGTTGTTTGTCTTTTGGATGGTGGCCATCCTAACTGGTGTGAGGTGATATCTCATTGTGGTTTTAATTTGCATTTCTCTGATGATCAGCAATGAAGAGCATCTTTTCTTGTGCCTGTTGGCCATCTGAATTTCTTCTTTGGAGAAGTGTCTGTTCAACTCCTCTGCCCATTTTTTAATTAGGTTATTTGCTTTTTGGTTGTTGAGGCACGCAAGCTCTTCATATAGTTTAGATGTCAACCCCTTACCAGATATGTCATTTATGAATATATTCTCCCATACTGTAGGATGTCTTTTTGTTCTGTTGATGGTGTCCTTTGCTGCACAGAAGCTTTTTAGTTTTAGTAGTCCCATTTGTTCATTTTTGCTTTTGTTTCCCTTGCCCGAGATGTGTTCAGAAAAAGGTTGCTCATGTTTATATTCAAGAGATTTTTGCCTATGTTTTCTTCTAAGAGTTTTATGGTTTCATGACTTATATTCAGGTCTTTGATCCATTTCAAGTTTACTTTTGTGTATGGAGTTATACAATAATCCAGTTTCATTCTCTTACATGTAGCTGTCCAGTTTTGCCAACACCAGTTATTGAAGAGGTTGTCATTTCTCCATTGTATATCCATGGTTCCTTTACCTTATATTAATTGACCATATATGCTTGGGTTTATATTTGGGCTCTCTATTCTGTTCCATTGATCTATGGGTGTGTTCTTGTGCCAGTACCAAATTGTCTTGATTACTGTGGCTTTGTAGTAGAGCTTGAAGTTGGGGAGCATAATCCCCCCAGCTTTATTCTTCCTTCTCAGGATTGCTTTGGCTATTCGGGGTCTTTGGTGGTTCCATATGAATTTTAGAAGTATTTGTTCTAGTTTGTTGAAGCTGCTGGTATTTTGATAGGGATTGCATTGAATCTGTAGATTGCTTTAGGCAGGATGGCCATTTTGACAATATTAATTCTTCCTATATCCATGAGCATGGGATGTATTTCCATTTATTGGTGCCTTCTTTAATTTCTCTCATGAGTGTCTTGTAGTTTTCAGGGTATAGGTCTTTCACCTCCTTTGTTAGAGTTATTCCTAGGTATTTTATTCTTTTTTTATGTAATTGTGAATGAAATTGTTTTCCTGATTTCTCTTTCTGCTAGTTCGTTGTTGGTATATAGGAAGGCAACAGATTTCTGTGTGTTAATTTTGTATCCGGCAACTTTGCTGAATTCAGATATTAGATCTAGTAGTTTTGGGTGGATTCTTTAGAGTTTTTTATGTACAATATCATGTCATCTGCAAACAGTGACAGTTGAACTTCTTCCTTACCAATCTACATGCCTTTTTTTTCCTTTTTTGTAAGTTTATTTTGATATCATTAATCTACAATTAAATGAGTAATATTATGGTGATTACACTACCCCCTTCGTCAGGTTCCCCCCGCCCAACCCCATTGCAGTCACTGTCCATCAGCTTAGTGAGATGCCATAGAGTCACTACTTGTCCTCTCTGGGTTGTACATCCCTCACCGTGCCCCCCCAACATTACATCTGCTAATCGTAATGTCCCTTCTTCCAATTTACCCCTCCCTTCCCACCCATCCTCCCCAGTCCCTTTCCCTTTGGTAACTATTTGTCCGTTCTCAGGTTCTGTGAGTCTCCTGCTATTTTGTTCCTTCAGTTTTTTTTTTCCTTAGTTCTTATACTCCACATATGAGTGAAATCATTTGGTATTTGTCTTTTTCAGCTTGACTTATTTCACTGAGCATAATACCCTCTAGCTCCATCCATGTTGTTGCAAATGGTAGGATTTGTTTTCTTCTTATGGCTGAATAATATTCCATTGTGTATATGTACCACATCTTCTTTATCCATTCATCTACTGATGGACACTTAGGTTGCTTCCATTTCTTGGCTATTGTAAATAGTGCTGCGATAAACATAGGGGTGCATCTGTCTTTTCAAATTGGGCTGCTGCATTCTTAGGGTAAATTCCTAGGAGTGGAATTCCTGGGTCAAATGGTATTTCTATTTTGAGTTTTTTGAGGAACCTCCATACTGCTTTCCACAATGGTTGAACTAATTTGCAGTCCCACCAGCAGTGTAGGAGGGTTCCCTTTTCTCCACATCCTCGCCAACATTTGTTGTTGTTTGTGTTTTGGATGTTGGCCATCCTCACTGGTGTGACGTGATATCTCATTGTGGTTTTAATCTGCATTTCTCTGATGATTAATGATGTGGAGCATCTTTTCATGTGCCTCAATCTACATGCCTTTTATTTCTTTGTGTTGCCTGACTGCCATGGCTAGGACCTCCAGTACTATGCTGAATAAAAGTGGGGAGAGTGGGCATCCTTGTCTTGTTCCCAATCTGAAAGGAAAAGCTTTCAGCTTCTCGCTGTTAAGTATAATGTTGGCTGTTGGTTTGTGATATATGGCCTTTATTTTGTTGAGGTACTTGCCCTCTATACCCATTTTGTTGAGAGTTTTTATCATGAATGGATGTTGAATTTTGTTGAATGCTTTTTCAGCATCTATGGAGATGATCATGTGATTTTTTTTCCTTCTTTTTCTTGATGTAGTGGATGATGTTGATGGATTTTCAAATATTGTACCATCCTTGCATCCCTGGAATAAATCCTACTTGAGCATGATGGATGATGTTTATGATGTATTTTTGAATTCCGTTTGCTAATATTTTTTTGAGGATTTTTGCATCTATGTTCATCAGAGATATTGGTCTATAATTTTCTTTTTTGTGGTGTCTTTGTCTGGTTTAGTATTAGAGTGATGCTGGCCTCATAGAATGAATTTGGAAGAATTCCCTCCACTTTTACTTTTTGGAAAACTTTAAGGAGGATGGGTATTAGGTCTTCACTAAATGTTTGATGAAATTCAGTGGTGAAGACATCTTGTCCAGGGGATTTGTTCTTAGGTAGTTTTTTGATTACGAATTCAATTTTGTTGCTGGTAGTTGGTCTGTTCAGATTTTCTGTTTCTTCCTGGGTTAGTCTTGGAAGGTTGTATTTTTCTAGAAAGCTGTCCTTTTTTTCTAGGTTACCCAGTTTGTTAGCATATAATTTTTCATAGTATTTTCTAGTAATTCTTTATATTTTTGTGGTGTCTGTAGTGATTTTTCCTTTCTCATTTCTGATTCTGTTTATGTCTGTACAGTCTTTTTTTCTTGATAAGTCTGGCTAGGGGTTTATCTATTTTGTTTATTTTCTCAAAGAACCAGCTCCTGGTTTCATTGATCCTTTCTGTTGTTTTATTCTTCTTGATTTTATTTATTTATGCTCTGATCTTTGTTATGTCCCTCCTTCTACTGACTTTCGGTCTCATTTGTTCTTCCTTTTCTAGTTTCATTATTTGTGAGTTTAGACTGTTCATTTGGGTTTGTTCTTTACTGAGGTAAGCCTGTATTGCAATATACTTCCCTTTTAGCACAGCCTTCACTGTGTCCCACAGATTTTTGCGGTGTTGAGTTATTGTTTTCATTTGTCTCCATGTATTGCTTGATATCTGTTTTTATTTGTTCATTGATCCATTTTGATTATTTAGGAGCATGTTGTTAAGCCTCCATGTGTTTGTGGGCTTTTTTGTTTTCTTTGCATAATTTATTTCTAGTTTCATACCTTTGTGGTTTAAGAAGCTGGTTGGTACAATTTCAATCCTTCTGAATTTACCAAGGCCTAGTGTATGATCTATTCTTGAAAGTGTTCCATGTGCACTTGAGAGGAATGTGTATCCTGCTACTTTTGGATGGAGTGTTCTGTAGATGTCTTTTCTAATGTGTTGTTCAGTACATCTGTCTCCTTACTTATTTTCTGCTGGTTGATGTGTCCTTTTGAGTGAGTGTTGTGTTGAAGTTTCCTAAAATGAATGCATTGCATTCTATTTCCCCCTTTAATTCTGTTAGTATTTGTTTCACATAATTAGGTGCTCCTATGTTGGGTGCATAGATATTTATAATGTTTATATCCTCTTGTTGCACTGACCCCTTTATCATTGTGTAATGCCCTTCTTTGTCTCTTGTTTCTTTGTTTTGAAGTCTATTTTGTCTGATACAAGTACTGCAACTTCTGCTTTTTTCTCCCTATTGTTTGCATGAAATATTTTTTTCCATCCCTTCACTTTTAGTCTGTGTGTCTTTGGGTTTGAGGTGAGTCTCTTGTAGGCAGCATATAGATGGTCTTATTTTTTTTATCCATTCAGTGACTCTGTGTCTCTTGATTGGTGTGTTCAGTCCATTGACATTTAGGGTGATTATCAGTAGGTATGTACTTATTGCCATTGCAGGCTTTAGATTTGTGGTTACCAAAGCTTCAAGGGTAGTTTCTTTACTAACAGTCTAACTTAACTCACTTAGTACACTCTTTCAAGCACAATCTAAAGGTTATTTTTTTCCCTCCCTTCTTTTTCTTCCTTCCTCCTTTCTTTATGTATTAGGTGTCATATTCTGTACTCTTTGTGTATCCCTTGACTGACTTTGGGGGTAGTTGATTTAATTTTGCATTTGCTTAGTAATTAATTGGTCTACTTCCTTTGCTGTGGTTTTATTTCCTCTGGTGACAACTATTTAGCCATAGGAGCACTTCCATCTAGAGCAGTCGCTTCAAAATACACTGTAGAGGCGGTTTGTGGGAGGTAAATTCCCTCAACTTTTGCTTATCTGGAAATTGTTTAATCCCTGCTTCAAATTTAAATGATAATCTTGCCGGGTAGAGTATTCTTGGTACAAGGACCTTCTGCTTCATTGCATTAAATATATCCTGCCACTCCCTTCTGGCCTGTAAGGTTTCTGTTGAGAAATCTGATGATAGACTGATGGGTTTTCCTTTGTATGTGATCTTTTTTCTCTCTCTAGCTGCTTTTAATATTCTGTCCTTATCCTTGATCTTTGCCATTTTAATTATATGTCTTGGTGTTGTCTTCCTTGGGTCCCTTGTGTTGGGAGATCTGTGCACTTCTATGGCCTGAGCGACTATTTCCTTCTCCAGATTGGGGAATTTTTCAGCAATTATTTTCTCAAAGACACTTTCTTTCCCTTTTTCTCTCTCTTCTTCTTCTGGTACCCCTATAATGCGAATATTGTTCTGTTTGGATTGGTCACACAGTTCTCTCAATATTCTTTCATTCTTAGAGATCCTTTTTTCTCTCTTTGCCTCAGTTTCTTTGTATTCCTGTTCTCTAATTTGTATTTCATTTACCGTCTCCTCTACCTCATCTAATCTGCTTTTAAATACCTCCAATTTATGTTTCATTTTGGATACTATATTTTTCAAAGTTTCTATCTCTTTCTTGAATTCCTCCCTGAGGTCTTGATTATTTTTCTGTAGCTTCATGAGCATGTTCATGATTTTTATTTTGAAATCTTTATCAGGAAAATTGGTGCTTTCAGTTTCACTTGGCCCTCTTTCTGGTGTTTGTGGTTTTGGTTTGTACCAGGTTCTTTTGACATTTCATATTTGTTGTGAATAATATGGAATAATAACTTTGTGTAGGTGGCACCCTCTAGTGCTCAGAAGCTCTGCTCTCTGGAGCTGCTTAGTACCTGGAATGATGACGGGGGTTGCCAGCAAGTGACGCTGGTGCTTGCTGGGAGGAAAGAGCTCTTTCTTGCTTCCTGGCTGCAGTGCCTGCCTCCACTGCCAGGGCAAGTGGGCCGAGTGTGCAGGGAGGAGCCTCTATGCTATACTCTTGTAGCTGCTGTAGGTGGGGCCGCCCTCTGGCTGGCCTGGTGCAATGGCAGGGCAGCAGTTTTGTGAGCTGGTGCCAGCCGGGAGGGAGGAAGGAGTGGCAGGCAGGATATGGTGGGGGGCTGGCCTTGGGGCTGCATTGCCAGCCAGGGGGATGGAGCTCCTGAAGCTCCTGAATGTTCCTAACCTGCTGGGATGAATGCACTGGGAATATTTTGTCCACCTGTCCTTTCTCCTGAGAGGCAAGCTCTGTGTAATCCTTGCCCCTTTAGCAGCCCTCTCACTGTTGGGAAGTCTTTCAAAGTGCCTGCCTTTTTTTTGTCCCAGAGGGTCCAGTTTTGGGTACCTGTTCTCCACAAGTGGCTGGAATCTCAGTATCTCCGAGTATTCCACCTGTTTTAGCTTTCCAGTCCCACTAATCTCCAGAGCACCAAGTAATGTAGGTTCATGCTCCCAGAGCAGATCTCCAGGGCTGGGTGTTCACCAGTCCTAGGCCTCCACCCACCTCCACCCCTGCTCCATTTCTCTTCCTCCCAGTGAACTGGGGTGAGGGGAGTGCTTGGGTCCCTCCAGATTGCAGCTTTGCTACTCTACCGTTTTCCATGAGGTATTCTCTTTTCCCCAGATATAGGAAGTCTGTTGCAGTCTTCTTTCTTGTCACTCTTTCAGGATTAGTTGTATTTGCTATATTTTCATATTATATGTGGTTTTGGGAAGCAGTTTCTGTCTCACTTCTCAGCTGCCATCTTTAAGCCCATTGCTTACAGTCCTGAGTCACTTTCTACCCACGACTTGGCTTTGTTTTTTTTCATAAATTTCTGAAATTTCAGAAATGAAATTGCCTTTTGTGTTTATTGTCCATCTCCCCCTGCTACCTTTAAGCATTGTGAGGACAGGGATTTTGCCTTGTCACAAATGATCTCCCAGGGCCCTGGACAATCCTGGTATGTGGTAGGGACCCAACATTTGTTAAGCTGATTGCCT
The DNA here is from genome assembly GCA_032199065.1 of Smutsia gigantea. Classification (NCBI taxonomy): domain Eukaryota; kingdom Metazoa; phylum Chordata; class Mammalia; order Pholidota; family Manidae; genus Smutsia; species Smutsia gigantea. The sequence goes on along the minus strand of JAVSCE010004954.1, from coordinate 12,726 downwards.
GATTGAATTAAAGTCCTAACTCTCTAGGGCAGCTGTTTCCAATATGGTAGCCACTGACCACGTGTGGCCAAATTGAAATTAAAAAAGTAGGATTCCAGTTCTTTAGTACCACCTTTCTAGGACTCAGTGGCCACATATGACTAATGTCTACCATATTGGACATTACAGGTAGAGAATATTCCAATCATTGCAAAAAGTTCTGCTGTCCAACTCTGCTCTAGTTCTACTTTCTTAGTTTTACTCCTTACTCATCTCATTTTCTCTGCCTGGAAAGCTTTATCTGATCCTTAATAATAATCCTACACATGTAGAATTAGCCAATATGTTCAAACAAACAAACAAAATCCTTATCAATTCAGCAATTACACTTCTCAGAGTGTATTCTTAAGAAAATAATTGTTGATATATGCAAAGATTTAGCTACCAGGGTGTTTATACTAACAAAAAAAAGAAAAGGCAGCAGGAGGGAGATTGGTTATATTATGGCAGAGTCATCAAAAATAGACTATATAATGACATGGAAATATTTTCAAAATATATTGTTAAATGAAACGGACTCAGTTACAACACATGAAACAAGTTACAAAACACAAGGAGATAGAGGGGTGGAAATCTGGGGAGATTCCAACTTCATCTATAATGTTTGAAAAATTTCAAGAATATTAAGTAAGCAATTACCGGTTAATGAGCATTTATTACTGTACAATTTCATTTTTGTTAAAAATAATAATTATTAAAGTCTCTTGGAGTTGTAAAGACCAGATCAAACATTCTATATGAAAGTGCTTGACAGAGCAAATGCTGAACAAACACCAGCCACTTTTATGCATAGAAGAAAGAGTAGAGAGGATTATTGGCCAAAATGTTAAGAGTGGCTGTATCTACGTGGAGGAATTGAGGTGAATTCACTTTCTTCTTTTGGTTTATCTCCCTTTTCTAAGTTTCTCTAATGAACATGTGTTTTTTTTATATAAGGGAAGGGGACAATAAAAGATATTTTTAAGCATTCTTTAAGGTTCCATTCAAGTGATAGTTCTTCATGAAGCCTTCCTTCCCGGATTCCCGCATCTTGGACGCCCCTCCCGCAGCCTTGCGGGTGTTGGTTCATACTGTCCACTACTGTGCCGAGTTTCTCCAGTGTGCCTAAATCTCTCCTAGCAGGTCTGATGAATGAATAGATGGAGGTATGGAGCCTGCACGCCCTGCACCCACCGCGGCCCCACTAGCTGCCTCAGGGGAACTTGCCTAATATCGCTACTGAGCCATGGCCAGCACTGGGCAGAAATAAGCTACTGGCCAGACTGACATTAAGCAAGGAGCCTAAAAGAGGTGATGATTACCTGCTTAACCTTTTTTTCCTCAAGAAGCAGGTTAACTGGGGACCCCACTCGCAGTCTATGGGTTCCTGTGTGTCAGCGGGAAACCACGAGGATGGAGGTGGATGATGTAAGCTGGTAGCAAGTGTTCTGGGAGGCTTCAGAGGTGATGAGCAAGGCCAGTGGTGATCTTGACTCCCCCCTCAAATGTTGTCTGCTCTTTTTCTTTGCGGGGTGGGGGAGACGGGGAGCGGGCCGCATGCTCTGTGGGGTCCAGAATGATTCTGAGTGTTTAGACGCCCGTCCTGTCCATCCCCACTAACCTATCACTAAGAGCGAGAGTTTTGGAATCCAGCCTCCAGGTTTGACTCGGGCTCCCCACGTGCTGACTCTAGAAGTTTCTTCACCTTTCTGTGCCTCTATTTTTGATATTGAAAATAATAGCATCTAGAGAAAAAGGCTTAAATTCGCTCGCTAAACGCTGTTAACGGTTTCTGTTTTCAGCTAAGACACGATTCTGGCCAAGGAAGGTCCGGCTCCCGCAGCAGATAGAGGCGGGAGGGCCCCGTTTATTTCCATCAAAACCTCAGCCCGGAAAGCGCGCCTCCAGGCTGTGACCCGCCCGCGTTCCCGCCCTGCCGCGACACCGGCTTCCCGTCCCGTGCCCGCCCGCGGCGCGGCGGGTCCAGCTGGCCGCCTAGCCCTCCCCAGGGCTGGGCTCCGGCTCCAGCGAGCGGAAGGGGCTGGGCCGGTTGGAGGAGGGCAAGGAGGGAGCCGGCGGGCGGCGCCGCGCGAAGGGCCCGAAGTACTCGGCGGCGAAGGTGACCACGTCGGCCGGCTGGCGCAGCAGCAGAAAGAGCAGGAAGTCGGAGATGAGCGCTTGGGCCTCGGGATGATGCCGCAGGTAGTTCGCGTGGCTGAGACGGAGCTCCTCCTGGAGGGGGCGAGCCTGAGCCCACCGGGACCCCCGCACCCCAGGACCCCTCCACACACACTTCGCTCCAAGGAGGGCTTAGGGACGCCGGGGCCCTCCATTCCTAGGGGTGTGTATTTCAACAGACACAAATGGGGGAATGTATGCTCAAGGGGCACTGGGGACCCCAGGCTGGCTGCAGCCTCTCTTCACCTTCCGGTCCAGGAACTTGGAGTAGAGCTCCAGGTCCTCCTCCCACACCAGGGGCTTCTTCTCAAATACTGGGCCAGGCTGACTCTCATCTGAGTGGGGAGGGAGGAAGGCTGCATACCTCGACCCCAGAAACTTCCTCAGATGCAGAGGGGTGCCCAAGAACTCCCTTCAAAATTTCAGGCTTATGTAAACCCTGGGTTTTTCTGCCCACATGGGTGGAGTTGCTGCAGGGGCTTCCACACAAAATGATCCTTAGGGTCAGGGGCTGGAGGGCAGAGCTTCCCCATCTGAAGCTCCCACCTCACACCCAGTCCCGCCCCTGCACCCTGGAAGACCCCAGGTTTCTTCCCCTCCCCCCCATTCTCCCACAAGCCAGAGGCTTCACTCACCTGCCTCCCTCGTGACGGGCATCTTGGTGACCATGCAGTACCCCGGGGAGCCCACCTGGACTCTCTTGGCCAGATGTCTGGAGTGTAACACAGAAGCTGTGAGTGTGGAGGTCTTCCCAGAGCAGCCCACTCCCTTGACAGACATCCTGGGGACCTCCCCTTACTGCTGCCTCCCCCCACTTGTCTTTGAGTTCCAGTGTCTGTTCATTTCTAGATGCCCAGATAATGGCTCCTGTTTTTCAAACTGGGTACTGTTCATCCCCCTGGAGATGCATATGGATGTTCTAGAGCTAGACTGAGACCTTAGAGGTGTAAGCGCTAAAAAAATTGTGAGCTTCCTGCTGTGTGACACTCAAAGTAGAAACAACTCACCAAGTTACAAAATAAGGAGTGCCAGCAATGTTCTGATTACCTTTCTTCCAGTGTAATGATTATGTCAATAGTTCTTCAGAAATTTCAACAAATTCTTCTCCTCCCCCTCCCAGATTTTCTCATGATTTGGTACCTGTGCTTTGCTGGTGACTGCTTGGCAGTGTGCATCTCTCAGCCCACTGATTTTTATCAAGTGTCCAATTGTTCAAACCTTGGTGTTTTTCAGCATTACACCCAACACCTGTGACAACTGCTTTACTATGCCTTAGGCCCTGTGGAGTTGGTGTTGACCTCCCCAGCCCTTCAGGACTCTTTTGAATGGTTTGGGAGGATCAGGAGAATGAATGAATCAATGAAGAAAGGGTGATTGAGGTGGATAAAGCAGGGGGGCATCAGATCTCAGCAGCAGCTCTTCCCTGTGGTATCCCCAGCAACTCCTGTCTCCTCTTACTCAACACTGCCCCTGGAGCCCCACCATCAGGAGCTCACCCATCAGAGAGTAGGAAGAACTGGCAGGACATGGGGATGCCCACAGTGGAGTGGACGGTCTGCTCCACAATGAACACTTCCACCTGCTGACGGTCCACCTGGATTGTCTGGAAGCCCAGGCCTTCCTGGCAGCCACCGAAATGGAGGGAGGAGGTGAGGTCAATGTCCACCAGGTTCTCACTCCAGATTGTCCCCCAGTCCTTTTCTCCATCCTGCACCTCCCTTTCTTGTTCCCCAGTGATAAGCAACCCTTGGATGTCCAGAGCCTCGGGCCCCACAGGATTTGAGTTGGGGGTCCCCTCATAAAGCCGACTCTGCCCTTCTTCTGCCCCAACCCCTCCCCAACCTGTCTCCATGACCATGTGCTTTTAGTTGGCAGATTCTGTTTCATGGATGAGGATCAACCAATCAGGGGTGAGTGGGGGGAGGGTTGGGAAGCTGGGCTGTCTGGGGGAGGTGTAAGGCACTGAGGAGTGACAGGCAGAGGTCTGTGGCCGCCTCAGGTCCATGCTGCTGCAGGCAGAGGGCCCTGTTGTGATTGAACTGTCTGGTGGCCGGCCATCGGGAGAGAGGTGCTGACACAGAATGTGTGCTTCAAATGAAATGGGGGAATATGGCATGGGCCTGTATGTGTCACACACATTGCTCTGTCCTATTTGTGTATTGTGTCATTTACAAAGTTGGTCAAATCAGTGCTCAAAGTGTGTGTTCAGTGGTGCAGCTTTGAAATCACGTATTGCGGGAAGTCCCAGGTATGTTGATAATGACATTTTCTCCAAAAAAAAAAAAAACAACCAACAAAAAAACACCCTTCAGGGTTGAGACATAATAAAAGAATATTTATGTGCAGTTGGAGATGTTGTATTTCCTGATGTTAAAAACTATGTCTTTAAAAGCAGACCTCCACTATGTTTATTTTTCCTAGACTGGTGTTTGTGCCAAAAGCATTGCTTCCGTCACCTTTTTTCATCCTTCTCATCCCACCTACTACACATCTGATCTAGCAGTGCAGCCTTACCTTCTCCTGCCCATGAAATCCCTCCCATCACGACCGATTTTATCCCCACCGCACTCCCTCTTCCACTGCACAACTGTCTTTTCTCCCACCCATCCACCTCCACACACTTGTAGTTTGCCCCTGGGCCCAGTATCCGCCCAGGGAGACCCCTCACATAGGTGGAATAGCCGAGTTTGCCCTCTGTGTCCAAGGCCAGGAAGCGGGCATTGCTGGGCACCATCCGCCGCCGGCCCATGACTCTGAGCAACACCAGGTTTGCAGCCTCGGAGATGAAGCCCGTGACTGAATGCCAGGGGAAAGTCGTCACTTCGGTCTTCACTTCCTGTTCAGGACAAATCTGGGTCAGGGATGTCAAGCCAAGGAGGGCAAGCAAACCAGGTGTTGGGCAGATGGTCCTTGCTGAGTCCCCAGTCCAGGCTCCTGGCCTGTCACAATCTGGCCCCTGCTCATGGTTTCAGAGGCTGTAGAGTATGGCTACCACCTGACTTTCCTCCTTACCTCACCCTCCTTGATACTTCTGGTCATGGCCAGCTGATCATCCTGCTTCAGCAAACTTATCTTCCGCTCCATGGGGAGGATGTGGAACTGAGGGCCAGAGCATGGAGGGGGGGATCAGGGACTCACCAGATTGTAGACAGAACCCCCCAGAGGCCACCTCGTCCCTTCTCCTTTATAAATGAGAAAACTGAGGGGAGATTTGGATAGAAAACCTTCCATATGTAGAAAGCTCAAGGGTAGAAGTCCTATTATGATGCAGTATAGAGTTAAAAGTAAATGCACATCAGAATACCAATTTTAAAAGATGGGAATGGCTTCTGCAGAAAAGTTCTTAGGCATGAGTGGTTTCCAATGTACAAACAGGTCACAACCCAGAGTCAGTGAAGTAGCTGGGGCTGCGTGTGAAGGGTGCAGAGCAGGAGAATTTGGTGGAAGGAGGTAACAGGACTTTGGGAAAGACCAGGCTTTGCAAAAGGCCAGCCCACATGACCCCCAGGGAGATTCTGGGCTCAGGCCGGAGGGGTCCCCTGGTGGGTTGGACGCAGAGTTTGTGCAGTAGGAGAAGGTCACCAGAAACAACTTGTCGTTGACCTCCAGTGCCCCACGTGGTTTGCCTTCAAGTTGTGTGTGGTGGGGATTGTGGGGGAACTCGGGAGCAAGTTGGGGTGACAGTCTATTGAGCCCCTCTTGCTTCTTCCTCTCTCCCTCCCAGGGTCTCTATTCTTTCACCCTGGTTGGTACTCCAGGAGGTACCTTGATGAACTCTTGACTGTGTTGTTCTTTGATCTCCAAATTCGAGGAGAGATAGCCTGAGGCAGAGGGAGGTGGATGCTGTCATCCCCGGAGACAGGGCTGGCGATCGTTGGAAGGGAGGGTGGTGGTGCAGGACGGAGGACTCAGGTGCAGTATGGCCACAGGACAAAACTAAATGGTGCTCCTGTCTTGAGTCTGTGACTGACTAACCTCCCGGTCACCCCCACCTCCCCCACACCCTCTTTGCCTCACGCTGGTCCCAGGGTGAAGTCAAAGGTCCCGAGAATGGTAGGGGGGTGTCAGAACTCTACCGAGGAGGGTGTTTCCGCAGAGCATTTTGTCCATGAAGCTGCGGCTAAGCGCGTGCACAAGGAGGCAATGCGACATGACACCAAATTCGTCTTTGTATTTCCCTCTCTGCACCTCAATGGTCAGCTCTCCCTCAGGCTCCCCTGTGTCTGTAACCATGGCCAGAGTCTCGGAGAAGAACAGCGTCTGCAGCTCATTCTGCTCTGGGGTGAAGGTCCCATGGAGACAGGTAAAGCCCCAGCTCCCGGGCCTCAGCTCTCTGACCCCCCAGCTCCCAGTCCTCCCAGAGTCCCCCCACCCCACATCTCCTGGCGGCCCCTGCTTCCCCTCTACTGGCCTCTACAGCAGCCAGCAGGGCAAGACACCCCCGCCCCCATGTTCCTGGGGTCTTCCCTTGAAGAATATCAACAAGCAGGCCTCACGTCCTTCTGTGCCCCAGGAGAATCAAGGGAGAGAGCCGGGGCCAGGTCTGGGCCTTCTCTGTCTCCCTCCTTTCCCATTTATGCCCGGCGCTCCGCCACCTCCCCCCACCCCCGCCTCACCGAGGGAGCTGAGGAAGTGGATGGCTTCAGCATTGGCCACTGCGGGTGGCAGACTCTCCTGGGCTGAGGGCCCGTGGTCCTTGGCTCTGGGGGCCATGGAGTGAGGAAAGGCTGAGATGGCGGACCCTGGGGAAGACAGGAATGGGGCCAGGTTCCCAAGAGCAGAATCTCCCACAGCCACCCCAGGGTGGACTGTGAGGGAGAAAATACCCCTCCCCTTTCCAGACCCAGAAGCCCACCTGTGGACTGAACTTTAGAGGACATGCTGCCTGGGTCCGCCGTTGTGTATGTGTGTGTGTGTGTGTGTGTGTGTGTGTGTGTGTGTGTGTGTGTCTGGTTATCTCCATGGCAACAGGAAGCAAGCTACCGCCTCTTAAAGGGCCATCAACCCATTTTACTGAACACCCAGACCTTGGAAGAAATGGTAGCGACTGTGGGTTCTGGGCTCAACTCACACTTGAGATATTGTCCTGCAGAGGGAGCACTCGACATTCTTAAGAAGCAAGGGGTTGACATGGGTCATTAGAATGACCTCAGAAGTTGTTGTCCTGAGTCTGACACAGCCTCCCAGGCAGAGAACCATTTAGATGCCTTGTGAGCAGCTACACCTTGTGGCCCTAATGAGTAACAGTGATGGTGATAAAGCCAATCACAGCGAACCTTTCAGCCAGGCTTCCCCGCGGAAGGCAGTGCTTAAAGGGCTTCACGTACATTATCTCATTGAATCTTCAGACTAACCCTGTGAGCAGGTACTTCTCTCCCTCCACTTTATGGCTAAGAAAACTGAGGCATGGAGAGGTTAACTGTCTTTCCAAGGTAACACAGCTAATAATTGGCAGAGCCAGGACTCAACCCAAGGCAGTCTGGCTGGAATCAGAGAGAATTCAGAGAAAAATGAAGCAGCAAATAAGTGATACATTGAACTCAAACAAGTGGTACCATAATACAGGCTTGAAAATTGAATTACGATATTACTCAAACCCCAGCTGGGCTCTTTGATCCCGACCTTGGAAGTGTTAAAATCAGCATGACAGTGGCTGTAAAAAGGGCTGAGCCTGATAAGGCCACACACACACAAAAAAAGAGAAATCCTGATGAAAAACTTCAGTTACTTAAGGATTTAGGTGTTGTCCTCTCCTCCATATCACTTGGGAAGGTGGCAATCTTCAAATGTCTTGTTGGATCATTTTCTATCAATTTTGGGAAGATACAGAATTAATGTGTAGAACCGCTTAAGAGAATCAAATTAACAGTGTTAATATTTTTTGGTGTTATATTGTGCATATTTGATATTTCAAGTTCTTGAAATGTTTTCAGTAATTTGGCATAGTAAGGCACTTAAAATATAAGCCTTGAGATTCTGATTTAAATTGGGCCGTTGAAATAACTGATTTAGATTGCACTTTGAAGTTAAATTCTTACTTATTGGATTGTAAGTAGAACAAAAACATTTCAAAAAACCTTAAATTTTACTATATTAATGTTTACTTTTATTAGATTGTAATAAAAGTACTTGGGTAGCTGGTTTGTCAATCAATTTGTTTTATTAAGTTTTTTTATTTTTTAGATAACTAAACTATTTTTATTTTACTTAATTTTTTTCTAGCTTTTTTCAGGTAACATTGACATATAACATCAATTGCTTTTATAAAGGAAATATATGGAATGAATAAATACAGCATACACTGCCCAAAGCAGTTTTAATTTTGAAAAGAGGACCAATTATTAATCAGTCTCCTTAAATGTTATTACATTCATTAAATTTATGATTAGAATACAATTGATGAACTTAAAAAGTTTTTTAAATGCTTATGTTTTAAAATCTTCATTTTAAGAAATTATTACTTTTTAAAAACCAAAGGGAATTCTGAATAAGTCTTTCTCTGCAAACAAGCCATCAATGGCATTAAGAAAACTTACAACTGCTTTGGCAAGTGGTTTGTTAGTTCCTCAAAAAGTGAAATGTGGAGTTACTATATGACTTAGCAATTCCACCCTTAGCTATTGCCCAAGAGAACTGAAAACATCTGTCCACATAAAATCGTGTACACAGATGTTCACAGCACTATTATTCATAATAGGCCAAAACTGGAAACAACCCATCAACTGAGGAGTGGATAAACAAAATGTGGTTTATATATACATAGTGCAATATTATTCAGCCATAAAAGGGGGGCAGTACTGGCACCTGCTACAACATGGATGAACCTTGAAAACATGATGAGTGAAAAAAGTCAGTCACAAAAGACCACATGTTGTGTAATTCCATTCTTGAGATGCCCAGAACAGGCAAATCTACGGAGACAGAAAGTAGATCAGTGGTTGCCTAGTGTGGAGGCAGGAAGTGGGGACTGATGTCAAATGGGCACAGGGTTTCTCTTTGGGATGATGAAATTGTTCTAAGATTAAATAGTGGTGAAGGGCGCAAAATTGTGCACATACTAAAAACCACTGTCTTGTACACTTTAAAAGGTGGATTTTGTATTATGTAAATTATATCTAAATAAAATTGCTAATAAAAACAGAAGATTTAAGTAAAATCTAAACAAAAAAAAGCAAGCCCTATTGCTTTCACATGTGAATTACATAAAGTCTGACAAAATCCTTTGATCATGAGGATAAAGTTTTTTTTTTTAAATAAGTGAATTATAGTCTAGTCACTCTTTAAGGGGTGCCCTTCCCAGCCCTCTACCCTTTGGAGTCCTCCCCCACCACCTCCCCTCTTCTTGGCCAGGCCCCTCTAGCTGCATAGGACTCCCACCTGCCTGTCCTCATCTCCTGGGGACCTTGTTCCCTTCTCTCTCCCTTTCCTCCCCATTCCCTCCCCTCTGGTGCTGGCTGTTCCTTGCTGGCTGCGAGGGGAGAAAACAATTTGACAAAGTGACTAACAGGAGGGTCAACATCCACTTTGTTGTCGATTTTTCTAACCCTCTGGAAGAGGTCTGTGAAGGACCCTTGTTATCGTCCCTCCTTAGGGCCCCAAAGGTCAGTGGCAAGACTCTCTGGAGTGTCCGTGTGGCTGTGCTGGGCAGGTCGGCCTCTCTGAGCCTATGATGTGGACAGGCCGCGGAGGTGGACACCTACTCAACAACCACTAACATAGAGGCGCATTATGTGCCCAGGTCGGCAGGTATCAACTCATTTAATCCTCACAACCAGCTTCTGAGGTGGGGCCAGCGTCATCTTCACTGGACAGATGAGAAATGGAGGCACAAGAAGGTTAAGTAACTTGCCCAAGGTTGCCCAGTTACTAAATGGAAAGTGTGAACTCCAACCCAGATGGGCTGGCTCCAGAGTCCATGCTCTTCATCACTTTGTCCTACTGTCCCTGACAGACTAGCCCCTAAGTTGATTAACAACAGTAAGAGGAAAAAGAGGCTGCATTTCAGAACATCCTGTGAATCTCATACAGAAGCTGGTCTAGAATGTGGCACCTGTCTGGTGTTAACCCTGGTCAATCAGAGGCAGATCCTATATTTGTATCCAAATCTGTCCAGCTCCTAGTCCTCTCTTTGTACCACCCTGTCCTGCCTTTGGCCCAGGTGTAGAGTTTAGTGCTTCAGAGTTAGGTTCTCACCTGCTTTCAAAGGCTCCAGTTGTGGCCAGGGCCTTGGAGGACTAAGCCCAGCCCCCCACACGTGGCTCTTCATGTTCACATCTACAGCTTCCTCTTGTTCTCTGTTCCCTGGAACGCCTGTTCCCTTAGCACCCCCCTCCCTTTCTCCTTTTCTAACTCCAAAGAGAGACAGCTTGTGATTCAGTGAAAAAATGGATAAAATGAACTGCTTGTGGGTTATTTTTAAAACTGCATATTATTCAAACACCTTTGAGGCCATATGTCTTCCTGCATTTCTTCTCTGTAATTAATGATAGCACCAGAAACTGACGTTGCATTTCCTAAAGTGACTCCATATGCCTTTTCTCATTTGACTCTCATAAGACTCCAGTAAGTGGGTTTGTTGGTGAATGTTTACGATTTTGGTGCCTTGTATAATTTCTGGTATCAGAGCCCCTATTCCTTAGAGGGGACCCTTCCCCTACTCTCAGTGCACCTGTGTTTCAGTTGGTCTGTCCTCATCTCCTGGGGACCATGTTCCCATCACATGACCACTGCCCTTCCATGTGTGGTCATGTGACCTAACCTGGCCAGTCACCGAGGCCCGTTCCCCTAACTCCTATGATGGGTTCAGGGTTGGTCACATGACTCAATCTGGGACCAGAGGGACTCAATTCCTGGGACTACTGAAGGTTCTTCTAGGTTCGATACTAGTAGTCTGTGAGCATGGAACTTATAGAAATTATCTTTGCACTGTAGAGAGAAGGGCTGACAAAGAATGATCCCAATACTGAAGAAAGCAGAGCTGAATGATGAAGATGCCCTTTGAATCCCTGGATCCAGCCATGCTTGAAGTCACAACGACATAATCAGTCTCACAAGCTGATAAGTTTTCCTTTGGTTTAAGGTCCTTAGTGTTGAGTATTTGTCCCTTGCACCTGATAGGGTTCTGACTCATTCAAGGTTGTCATCTCCATTGGAAAGTGAAGAAATTGAGGTCAGGGAAGTGACTTGCCCAAGATCACTTGGATATTGAGTGACAGAGCTGGGCCTGGAACCCAGGTGGCTAAGACCAGCGACCCCTGCTGTCTTGCTAGCAAAGAGCAGGAAGCGTGGTTGTTTCTGGTCAGTGCCAGCTCTAGAAGCATGTGCCATGATTCAGGATGGATGGCCCAGGGGATGATCACTCAAGCCCTTGGGAAAATGCTTCACCAGGCCTAAAGAACTATTACCAATTGCCCCTCAAAGCTGGTGGAGTGACCTGGCTCTGGTGCTTGCCTATTCAAGACGCAGTGACTCAGTGACAATCACATAGCACAGAGAGTTGCCCTTCCTCAGGAAGGCAAGGACCACGGTCCCTTCCCCCATGCCGCTCCCTCCCCAGGTGCAGCCTTTATCCAGGACAGCGGGGGTCAGTGCCAAGGTCCCTGGTTCAGGTGAGGAGTGCCTAAAGGGGGAGGTTGAGCTGTGGCCAGGGAAATGTGGAGCCAGGCCAGTGCCTGACAGTCTTGTCACATCAGGGTCACCTTCAAGTGTTCTGCCACAGCTAAGTGTCACCTTTACTTCATATTTTCCTATTTCAACAAATATCTTTAATAATTTTCCTGAACTGAAAAAAGGTGTCACTTATCAAGAATATTGATCCCGAAGATAAATACCATGAAAACGAAATAGTGTGGTTAAAATTTAACTCAAGATAGTTGCCCAGCTAAGGTGCCAACCTGGAATCTGGCCCTTTGTTAGTGCTAAAGAGAGGCCAGCACCAAGGCCTTGCCCTTGAGCGCTAGTCACTGCTAGGCTGTGACCATGTAACAGCATCTCCCCTGCGGCCAGGATGTGCCTGTGCATCTCAAGCTTTGGAAAATCCTGAGGTAAGCAAACAGCAGACCCTTAACAAATGCACACAAGCCTTGGAAGATATATTTACAGCTTTGCTTCTGGCCAAAGCTCTTGAGGAGCTGGAACTCCAAGTTAGTGGACCTGTAACCCAGACAGGAAAACAGATCCAGCAATAAAGACAAGCCACTGAGAGATCAAGCCTCGATTAGATCATTCATTCGTTCAACATTTATTGAGCGCCTACTGTGTGCCGGGCACCGTGCTAGGCGCAGAAATACAGAGATGCATAAGATACAGTCCATGCCCTGAAGGGTTCACAGTCTAGAAGGGGAGACAACATGTAAACAAGTAAAATACAGTGTGGTAAGTGCCAGAGAGAAGCATTTACAAAGAGCAGAGGTAGCCTGGAAGGGGAGGGACTCGGGGTTGTCTTCCTGGAGGAAAGGGCTTTTGAGGGGGATTGTGAGAGATGAATAGGTGCTTGCCAGGCAGACAAGGCAGGAGGGGCAGGGAAAGGCA
>JAVSCE010004953.1:0-250234 GCA_032199065.1 Smutsia gigantea | reverse complement strand
CTTTATCATTATGTAGTGTCCTTCTTTATCTCTTGCTACTTTCTTCGTTTTGAAGTCTATTTTGTCTGATACAAGTACTGCAACACCTGCTTTTTTCTCTTTGTTGTTTTCATGAAATATCGTTTTCCATCCCTTCACTTTTAGTCTGTGTATATCTTTGGGTTTGAGGTGAGTCTCTTGTAAGCAGCATATAGATGGATCTTGCTTTTATCCATTCTGTTACTCTGTGTCTTTTGATTGGTGCATTCAGTCCATTTACATTTAGGGTGATTATTGATAGATATGTATTTATTGCCATTGCTGGCTTTAGATTCGTGGTTACCAAGGGTTCAAGGGTTGCTTCTTTACTATCTAACAATCTAACTTAACTTTCTTGTTAAGTAATTGTAAACACTGTCTGATGTTTCTTTATTTCTCTCCCTTCTTATTCCTCCTCCTCCATTCTTTCTATAATAGGTGTTTTATTCTTTGCCTTTAGTTAGTATTTGGATGGTCTGCTTTCTTTGCTATGATTTTATTTTCTCTGGTGACATCTTTTTAGCCTTAGGTGTGCTTCCATCTAGAGCAGTCCATTTAAGATATCCTGTAGTGGTGGTTTATGAGAGGCAAACTCTCTCAACTTTCGTTTGTCTGGAAATTGTTTTATCCCTCCATCATATTTAAATGATAATCATGCTGGATACAATATTCTTGGTTCGAGGCCCTTCTTTTTCATAACATTAAATATATCATGCCATTCTCTTCTGGCCTGTAAGGTTTCTGTTGAGAAGTCTGATGATAGTCTGATGGGTTTTCCTTTGTAGGTGATCTTTTTTCTCTCTCTAGCTGCCTTTAATACCCTGTCTTTATCTTTGATCTTTGCCATCTTAATTATTATGTGTCTTGGTGTTGTCTTCCTTGGGTCCCTTCTGTTGGGAGATCTGTGTTCTTCGGTTGACCGGGAGACTATTTCCTTCCCCAGCGAGGGAAAGTTTTCAGCAATTATTTCTTCAAAGACACTTTCTATCCCTTTTTCTCTCTCTTCTTCCTCTGATACTCCTATAATGCGAATATTGTTCTGTTTGGATTGGTCACAAAGTTTTCTTAATACTCTTTCATTCCTAGAGATCCTTTTATCTCTCTCTGCCTCAGCTTCTCTGTTTTCCTGTTCTCTGATTTCTATTCCATTAACAGTCTCTTGCATCTCATCCAGTCTGATGTTAAGCCCGTCGATCGCTTGTCTGATTTCTGCATTGTCTTTCCTCACTTCCCTCACTTCCTCCCTCAGCTCTTGCACATTTCTCTGTAGGTCCATCACCGTGGTTATGACTTTTATTCTGAATTCTTTTTCAGGAAGACTGTGCATTTCCATCCCTTCAGGCTCCCTCTCTGGGGTTGTCTGGTTGATTTTGGTCTGAACCATTTTCCTCTGTCTATTCATGGCTATAGAATTGGTCACTGGTAGTTGCCACGTATGTCGGCTGGGCTCTTTAAGACTTTAAAAACAGAAAAAAAAAGAAAAAAGAAAGAAAGAAAGAAAAAAAGGAGAAAAAGAAAGAAAACAAAAAACAAAACTAAACAACAAAAAAAATGCCCACTGGGAGTAGATTCTGTGGGAATGCTGTAGGTGGCGCTGTTGCCCCACTATTACGCAGCCGTGGCTACGCCGCTCCGCAGGGCCCTATATCGCTCTGGCAAGGGTGGGAATGAATAAGAGGCTTTTGATCTCAGTGAGAAGTGTAAGTATGACTGCACTTCCCCATTCCTCAGCTAAGGTGTCTGAAACTCCCCAGGACTCCCAGCCTGCTGGGCTGAGTGTGCTGGGGCGATCCGGCTCCTCCCCTGAGCTCCTGTCTCTTTAAGACCGCTGAAGAAAGTGCGCACTTATTTTTTTCCCTCCCGGGAGCCGGCTGCAAGCACCCTGGTGCTTCCCCACTCAGATCCCGCCCCTCTGTCACTCCAATCTCTGGTGCACTGCGTGATGTCGGTCAATACTCCCCGCGCAGATCACCGGGGCTGGCTACTTCGCGGGGTGTACTTCCACTCCCTCCCGGCTCTGAATCCTCTCCTCCCGCCGGTGCGCTGGGGTGGGGGAGTGCTCGGGTCCTGCCGGGTCGCGGCTCCGTATCTTACCCACCTCTTGGGGTGCCGACTCCTCTCGGGTGTAGCTGCATGCTGTGTGCTTTCCCGTGTATTCTGGTCTCTCTTTTAGGAATAGATGTATTTGCTGTATTTTCGTAGATAAATATAGTGTTGGGAGGAGATTTCTGCCACCCTGCTCACGCCGCCATCTTCACGGAAGTGTGTACCCATTTCTTAATTGGATTATTTGTTTTTTGTTTCTTGAGGAGCATGAGTTCTTTATATAATTTGGATGTGAACCGCCTATCAGATACTTCATTTATGAATATATTCTCCCATACTGTAGGATGTCTTTTTGTTCTACTGATGGTGTCCTTTGCTGTACAGAAGCTTTTCAGCTTGATATAGTCCAACTTGTTCATTTTTGGTTTTGTTTCCCTTGCCCGGGGAGATATGTTCATGAAGAAGTCGCTCATGTTTATGTGCAAGAGATTTTTGCCTGTTTTTTTCTAAGAGTTTTATGGTTTCGTGACATACATTGAGGTCCCTGCTCCATTTTGAGTTTACTTTGGTGTATGGGGTTAGACACTAGTCTAGTTTCATTCTCTTACATGTAGCTGTCCAGTTTTGCCAACACCAGCTGTTGAAAGGGCTGTCATCTCCCCATTGTATATCCAAGGCTCCTTTATCATATATTAATTGACTGAATATGTTTGGGTTAATGTTTGGATTTTCTATTCTGTTCCACTGGTCTGTGGGTCTGTTTTTGTGCCAATACCAAATTGTCTTGATTACTGTGGCTTTGTAGAGAGCTTGAAGTCAGGGAGCGTAATTCCCCCTGTTTTATTCCTCCTTCTCAGGATTGATTTGGCTATTCGGGGTCTTTTGTGGTTCCATATGAATTTTAGAATAATTTGTTCCTGTTCATTGAAGAAAGCTGTTGGTAGTTTGATAGGGATTGTACTGAATCTGTAGATTGCTTTAGGTAGTATAGCCATTTTGACAATATTTATTCTTCCTAGCCAAGAGCATGGGATTAATTTCCATTTGTTAGTATTCTCTTTAATTTCACATAGGAGTGTCTGTAGTTTTCAGAGTACAGGTCTTTCACTTCCTTCATTAGGTTTATTCCTAGGTATTTTATTCTTTTTGATGCAATAGTGAAGGGAATTGTTTTTCTGATTTCTCTGTTAGTTCATCATTAGTGTATAGGAAAGCAACAGATTTCTGTGTGTTAATTTTGTATCCTGCAACTTTGCTGAATTCAGATATTAGTTCTGGTAGTTTTGGAGTGGAGTCTTTAGGGTTTTTTATGTACAATATCATGTCATCTGCAAATAGTGACAATTTGACTTCTTCTTTACCAATCTGGATGCCTTGTATGTCTTTGTTTTGTCTGATTGCTGTGGCTAGGACCTCCAGTACTATGTTGAATAACAGTGGAGAGAGTGGGCATCCCTGTGTTGTTCCCGATTTTAGATGGAAAGCTTTCAGCTTCTCGCTGTTAAATATGATGTTAGCTGTGGGTTTGTCATATATGGCCTTTATGATGTTGAGGTACTTGCCTTCTATACCCATTTTGTTGAGAGTTTTTATCATGAATGGATGTTGAATTTTGTCAAATGCTTTTTCAGCATCTATGGAATTGATCATGTGGTTTTTGTTCTTCTTTTTGTTGATGTGGTGGATGATGTTGATGGATTTTCAAATGTTGTATGATCCTTGCATCCCTGAGATGAATCCCACTTGATCACTGTGTATGATCCTCTTGATGTATTTTTGGATTCAGTTTGCTAATATTTTGTTGAGTATTTTTACATCTATGTTCATCAGGGATATTCGTCTGTAATTTTCATTTTTGGTGAGGTCTTTGCCCGGTTTTGGTATTAGAATGATGCTGGCTTCATAGAATGAGTTTGGAAGTATTCCCTCCTCTTCTATTTTTTGGAAAACTTTAAGGAGAATGGGTATTATTTCTTCTCTATATGTCTGGTAGAATTCAGAGGTGAATCCATCAGGCCCGGGGGTTTTGTTCTTGGGTAGTTTTCTGATTATCGATTCAATTTCATTGCTGGTGATTGGTCTGTTTAGTTTTTCTGTTTCTTGCTTGGTCAGGCTTGGAAATTGTATTTTTCTATGAAGTTGTCAATTTCTTTTATCTTTTCCAGCTTGTTAGCATATAGATTCTCATAGTATTCTCTTATAATTCTTTGTATTTCTGTGGGGTCCATCGTGATACTTCCTTTCTCATTTCTGATTCTGTTTATGTGTGTAGATTCTCTTTTTCTCTTAATAAGTCTGGCTAAGGGTTTATCTATTTTGTTTATTTTTTCAAAGAACCAACTCTTGGTTTCATTGATTTTTTTTCTATTGTTTTATTCTTCTCAATTTTATTTACATCTTCTCTGATCTTTATTATGTCCCTCCTTCTGGTGACTTTGGGCCTCATTTGTTCTTCTTTTTCCAATTTCAGTATTTGTTTCTTTATTCATTTGGGTTTGTTCTTCCTTCTTTCTATAGGCCTGGATTGCAATATACTTTCCTCTTAGAACTGCCTTTGCTGCGTCCCACAGACATTGTGGCTTTGTGTTGTTGTTGTCATTAGTTTCCATATATTCTTTGATCTCTGTTTTAATTTGGTCGTTGACCCATTGATTATTTAGCAGAATGTTGTTAAGTCTCCATGTATTTGTGAGCCTTTTTGTTTTCTTTCTACAATTTATTTCTAGTTTTATACCTTGGTGATCTGAGAAGTTGGTAGAATTTCAATTTTTGAATTTACTGAGGTTCTTTTTGTGGCCTAGTATGTGGTCTATTCTGGAAAATGTTCCATGTGCACTTGAGAAGAATGTGTATCCTATGGCTTTTGGTTGTAGAGTTCTGTAGATGTCTGTTAGGTCCATCTGTTCTAGTGTGTTGTTCAGTGCCTCTGTGTCTTTACCTATTTTCTGTCTGGTTGGTCTGTCCTTTGGAGTGAATGGTGTGTTGAAGTCTCCTAGAATGACTGCATTGCTCTCTATTTCCTCCTTTAATTCTGTTAGTATTTGATTCACATATGCTGGCGCTCCTGTGTTGGGTGCATATATATTTATAATGGTTATATCCTCTTGTTGGACTGACCCCTTTATCATTATGTAATGTCCTTCTTTATCTCTTGCTACTTTCTTCGTTTTGAAGTCTATTTTGTCTTTTACAAGTACTGCAACACCTGCTTTTTTCTCCTTCTTGTTTGCATGACATATCTTTTTCCATCCCTTCACTTTTAGTCTGTGTATATCTTTGGGTTTGAGGTGAGTCTCTTGTAAGCAGCATATAGATGGGTCTTGCTTTTTTATCCATTCTGTTACTCTGTGTCTTTTGATTGGTGCATTCAGTCCATTTACATTTAGGGTAATTATCGACAAATATGTACTTATTGCCATTGTTGGCTTTAGATTCCTGGTTATCAAAGGTTCAAGAGTAGTTTCTTTACTATCTAACAGTCTAACTTAACTTTCTTGTTAAGTTATTGTAAACACAGTCTGATGATTCTTTATTTCTCTCCCTTCTTATTCTTTCTCCTCCATTCTTTATATACTAGGTGTTTTATTCTTTGCCTTTAGTTAGTATTTGGATGGTCTGCTTTCTTTGCTATGATTTTATTTTCTCTGGTAACATCTTTTTAGCCTTAGGAGTGCTTCTATCTAGAGCAGTCCCTTTAAGATATCCTGTAGTGGTGGTTTATGAGAGGCAAACTCTCTCAACTTTCGTTTGTCTGGGAATTGTTTAATCCCTCTTTTAAATTTAAATGATAATCATGCTGGATACAATATTCTTGGTTTGAGTCCTTTCTGTTTCATTATGTTAAATATATCATGCCATTCTCTTCTGGCCTGTAAGTTTTCTGTTGAGAAGTCTGATGTTAATCTGATGGGTTTTCATTTGTAGGTGATCTTTTTTCTCTCTCTAGCTGCCTTTAATACTCTGTTCTTATCTTTGATCTTTGCCATCTTAATTATTATGTGTCTTGGTGTTGTCTTCCTTGGGTCCCTTGTGTTGGGAGATCTGTGGGCTTCCGTGGACTGCGAGACTATTTCCTTTTCCAGCTGGGGGAGGTTTTCAGCAATTATTTCTTCAAAGACACTTTCTATCCCTTTTTCTCTCTCTTCTTCCTCTAGTACTCCTATAATGTGACTATTGCTCTGTTTGGATTGGTCACACAGTTCTCTTAATATTCTTTCATTCCCAGAGATCCTTTTATCTCTCTCTGCCTCAACTTCTCTGTATTCCTGTTCTCTGATTTCTATTCCATTAACAGTCTCTTGCATCTTGTCCAGTCTGCTGCTAAACCCATTGATCGCTTGTCTCATTTCTGCATTGTCTTTCCTCACTTCCCTCTCTTCCTCCCTTAGCTCTTGCATATTTCTCTGTAGATCCATCAGTATGGTTATGACTTTTATTCTGAATTCTTTTTCAGGAAGATTGTGCGTTTCCATCCCATCAGGGTCCTTCTCTGGGGTTGTCTGGCTAAGCTTTGTTTGTACCATATTCCTGTCTTTTCATGGTGATAGAAGTGTTCACTGGTAGGCACCACGTGTGTCAGCTGTGCTCTTTAAGACTTTTAAGAAGAAAAAAAAAATGCCTGCAGGGAGTAGATTCTATGAGGATTCTGTAGGTGGTGCTGTTGCTCCACTATTCCATTCTTCCGGATCCTTTGTGGTGCCGGCCGAGGAGGGAATGAATGGAAGGCTGCTGATCTGTGTGGGAGGCCTCGGCGTGGCTTCTTTGTCTGGTCGCCGGCCAAGTCATCTGAAATTCCCCAGGACTTCCAGCCTGTTGAGCTGAGTGACCTGGGATGATTTTGTTCTGCTGTTGGGCCCTTGTCTCTTTAAGACTTTTAAAAAAGTGTGCGCTTTTGTTTTGTCCCGGGGAGCTGGCTGAGAGGACCCTGCTGCACCGTCCCTCTCAGATCCTGCCATTCTGTTTCTCTAATCTCCAATACACCGCACGATGTGTTAGCTCTCCTGTCGCAGATCACCAGGGCTGGTTATTTGGCAGGCCTGTGCCTCCACTCCCTCCAGCTCTGAGTCCTTTCCTCCTGCCGGTGTGCTGGGGTGAGGGAGCGTTTCGGTCCTGCCGGGTCACGGCCCTGTATCCTACCCACTTCGTGAGGCACTGAGTCCCCTCAGGTGCAGCTCTGGCCTGGCTGTTGTACTGTATCTTCTGGTCTCTTTTTTAGGAATAGTTGTATTTGTTGTCTTTTCATGAATATATATGGTTTGGGGAGGAGATTTCTGCTGCCCTGCTCACGCCGCCATCTTCCCAGAATTCGCACCTCTTTCCTTCTTACCTCCAGACTTATTGTGAGCTTTCATTATTAGGGGGATTCCAGTTCTTATTGTCATAACATTGCTTCCGGAGAAACCTCTTTTCATACAACAATAATTATAAAATGACTCTTACCATAGATATGCCAAGTACTTTATGTCCCTTATCTCAAATCCTCATAACAAACCTTGTAAGGCTAAGGTGATATGACTCTCATTTTCCTTATGAGAAAACAGAAAGAGGTTACATAACATGCTCGAGGTCTTGTAGTTCATAAGTGGCAGAGCCAGGATTCAAACCTAGCATGGCTCTGTATATAAACCTGGGTTCTTCTCAGATGTTATGCTATTTTCTAGGGAGTCTGCCTTCCATGGAGACTCCAGAGGACAAAAAAGCAGTAGGAAAGGAAGGAGAGGAAGAGTGTGTGCCCTGCATCAGGCTGTGAAGTCTCCAGCCCAGCTGTTTTATGGAGATCTCTTGCAGGATCTTATAAATCCTGACTTTCCAGGATTTATAGCTAGCTGGCTAGCTAGCCCCCACCCTCTCAGGCCCTGCCCCATTCACAGAGCCCTATTTAGTTAGATCTTGATTATCCTTAAACAAGATCTTTTTTGGTAGGTATTTCCCAAAAGCACTAGCTCATTTATAAGGATACTTTATTTTAAAAAAGGAGAGAATTCTGATTACTAAAATATACTAAGATTATAAACCATGGAAGTGATAAGATGACAAGTCTGAAATGCACACACATTTCTATTTTATCTGCTAGATCCGTGGAAAACAATACCTTTTCCTTACCTATTAGCTTCAGGAACAACAATTAGTTCACCCACATGTCTGCTCTGTGGAGACATGAGAGTACAGAGGGAATCCTTCCTTCCTAGGGCACGTGCTGTGCTAAGAAAAGAGGTATATACTCAACAATGATCAGATAGGGGTATCAGATGAGCAGTATACAAGCCAAACTGGCTCTGATGTTCCATCCCCGGGAGCTGGCACCTCTGGAGAATCCTAGAGATGTACCTTCACAACTCTGTCATAGCCCTGACCTCGCTGCTTTACCATTTGTCTGTATCCAGCTCTGTCCTTCCTAGAACAACTTTCTAAATTTTAGTGTTTCACATATTCCTTTAATGACATGATTTTCCTCACATCTATAAATGCTGAATACCTACTTTTTAGTTCTGTTTTCCCTATATCTATGTATTACCTGTGTTAAATTTACATTTTCCATGAACCCTACTTGTTTTTTTGTTACATAAATTAATTTTTTTTAAAGTTACGTATCACTCTCATGCTTGAGAAACTAGGATCATTTAGACAGTAAATGTAATGTGACAGCAAATATAAAAGTAAACAATAATCAAAATTTAAAAATAACCCAGGCATCATCTAAAATCATTGCATAGACCTTCTTGGGACATACACTACTTTGAGAAATGCTGCCCTGGAGGATACAACCCAAGGGCAAAAACCCATGTTTATTTCTCTATTTTCCACATTCTTCTAGCCTCTCAGTCTTCATTTAATGATGAATTAATGAAGGCACATATATGCACCACAGGCATTAATATGAGTAGGCAGTGTTTTTGGTGGGGGAAGTTGGGAATAATTTTTATAGGGAATGTAACATTTTAGCCAGAACTTTGATTTTAAGAAGCAACTGGACAAGGGAAAAAGAGCTGTAAAAACATTACAAATGTCCCTGCCTATGTACAGACATGGGGAAATTTACAGCAAGTCCAGAGAAAGCTTGAATGTATCAATTTTATAGTGGCAGGTTTAGTGGATCTCAATAGGCCCATTCGTCCAGGTCCAGGCACAAGGGTCTCCACTACCAGGGCAGTGAGTAGCGATGGGAATTCCCAGCCCAGGGGGGAGGATTTGTGGGGAGTGTGTTCTTGGACGGGGATCTGAGAAAGGATTTCAGCACCCCAGAAATCACATGACTGGAAAGATGCCTCAGAAAGGAGCTTCTTGTGGCAGCTGTGGAATGAACAGGGTATCCACTAGTGAACTGGACATGAGGAAGCCACTGATATACATTCTGATATCCTAACATACAATGTATTCCAGGATGTTCTCAGGAATGCGATTTCAGATTGGAGCCAAATGTCTACATTAAGCATAAGAATGCTCTCTTCTTACTAGAAGAAAAAAAATTAAAACCTATGAAACTGTCTCCAGTTACATTTAACTGATCATTTGCCTGTACTTGGCCAAACTGTGCTTGGGCTATGACTCCCTAAAAGGTTTATGATAATGAAATGTACAATAAGAAGGTTTAATAAATGTTGTTTTGTCTTAGCTGTGGGGACATGTTCTTACAAGGTATTCACATAAAAACAAAACAGCATATCCTTCTGATAGCCTTGGATTTTCCCTTGAATGGAAGCAACTTTCCACCCCACTCCAGGCTCATCACATAAGTTTAGGGTTTTTTCTTACACAGTCCTTGATATAAACAATCAGACAAGGCCTGTGTGCCTTCAAGCACAATGTGGAATAGCCAATAAAATCTGTTACTATAATGTTGCATAATAATGGTGGGGGATGGGGCAGAGCTTTGGTTTAGATAAGAATTTCTCAAAAAATTTCACAAGGCACAACTAAAAAGAAAACAATGAAATGCTACTGGGAAAAAACTGAACCAGGAAGCTGTATTTCATTAAGACATAGGAGCTCCTAACTAGAAAGAGAGGGCAAAGAAGTCTCCCAGTGCTGCAAGGGGGCCAGAGTGTATGACACTGCGAGTCTGGGAAGTCTCTAATTCCTTTAATTTAATGGTAACTTCCCCATCTCCACACACAACTGCAGATGTAGCTCGGGTACCCAATGAGTCAAGTGTTTGCAGATGCATTGGAATTAGCCACCATTTAAGAAACCTACCATCTTTCAAAATGAGTTCCCTACATGTCACAATAAGTTCAATTGAAAAGAAAAGAAAGAGATTTTCTGTTATTGCTTTGCTATACACATCCTCCCACCTGTATGTTGGATGTTTCAACCTACCAAATGCTGAGGGAATTCAGAATTCACCCAGGCATATTATTAATGCCAGCCCACTACGGCGTGAACACAATTAGGCAAGATTTGGAGCACTTCAGAACTGACTGCCTAATTCAAAGTTGCTTGAGTGTAGTTAATCAATATTTATTTATTTTCTTTTTCTAAGAGATGAAGAAAGTATATTATAGTACTGATTTCATCATTTATATGTTAAGAAAGAGTACAAAGGCAGTATAGTGGTTCCAATGACAGGCTTTAGAGGAAGAAGCATTACAATTATTTGTACTTATGAACTGAACTTGGACAAGTTACCTAACATCTAAACACAGTTTCCTCAGCTATGAAAGGGTGATGAGACTAGTTCCTGATCCACAGAGTCCACGGTGAGGATATCAAATAGCATAGTCCATACATAGGGCAAAAGATCGGTAAGTGTTATTATATTACTTCCTTAAAATTTCTCTTCTTTGATACTTTTTCCTCCTTTAGTGTGGGATAGGGGCTGTGACACTGGTTGAAGACAGAGTTGTAAATTCCAAAGCCTAATGGGGCCAAACAGGTAATGAGAGCAAGAACTGTGATTCAGGATTTTTAAAAGTTTGAACATGAATGATAAATGGTAATTGACTATTATCTGTGTCAGTGACTACCACTGTGCACATAGTTCAGTGTCAGCCCTATCCAAAGAAAATGGAAAGAGGAGCCCACTGTTGCTGAGTTTTCCAGAAAAATCAGGATTCTTTTCAAATGTGACATTTCCCAATTTTTAAACATTGGCAAAGAATTCAATATAATGTAAATTAACTTATTTCTTGGCTTTTTTAACAATGGGTCAATATGGAGAGGGCAAACAAAACAGGTGCCTAAACTGAGTTTAGCTCATGGGGTACCAGCTGGCAATCACTGGATTAAAGGATGCTAAAATAAAATGAACCTAAGCTATTTCTGAAAAGTCACTCTAAAAACGTGCTTGAACACTGGGAGCAGAGGAACAAGTTGTTATGTATTTCTTCCCCTCTTCCTCTAGGTTTCTATTGGTATTTATTCCCCTTTTCATCCAACCATCCATCCATTTGTCCATTTATCATGAAGTCTCTATAATGAATGATAGAGACAGAGGGAGGTGCTGAGGAAGGATTCAGAGATGTAGATGAAAGAATCCCTCACCTTAAAGAACTCCCAGTGTCTGATGGGTATTAGTGGCAGTGGTACATCTGAGTGCCCTTCAGAGTTGGGCAGGGGAAGGAGGATGAAGACAGGGCTGGTATGATAACGGCATTAAGAAGGGCAAAGAAACCCTCCCAGCTTCAGAATGCCTGTGCCCTTCCTTCTGTCTGCTCCAGTCCCAGGTGCCTGACCCCGCCAACTGGCCCTACATCAGTCCCTGTCCGCACCCTCCTCTTCTCAGAAGGACTCAGGATCAAAGCTACAGTGATTACTGTTTCTTGCAGAAGAGCAAATATATTTAACAAAAGAGTGGTGCTAAATTCCAACAGTCATTATTTCTAGTCCTTTCATTGTTTTTAGTAAAACTTTCCATCAATTTCCTCAATTAGGTTGCTCAGATTTTAGTTTACAAATTAACTTAAATGTGTACTTTCTTTCATTTATGAAATCTTAATATCGGGAGTCAGCAAAGAATGATGGGAAGAAAAACCTAAGAAATTGGATACAGATCTGAGTTCAACTGCTGAGTCTCTTTATGACCCTGGGAATGACTTTAGGTGAGGGTGAGATAGGCACTGAAGTAAACAAACTCTAAAATCTCAAACTCTAAAAGCATACAACTATGGTCTATAATACTTTGGCCTCACATATGAAGTTTTATGCAAATATTCAGTAGGTTGTACAGTGGTAGATTGCACACACTCATCCACACAGTAGCACAAAGCCCTTGGAGGAGTAAGAGAGCATGAAAACTCTGCCTTCCAGGGACTTGTTCTGGTGTTGTAACCTTACATTTATATAGCTCACCTGGCCTACAAAGGATTTTCCTATCCATTGCATCATTTGTCATGTTATTGGAAAGGAAAACAAGGTTCAGAAATGTAAAGAGAACTTGTTCACGGCTTCGCAGCCTGTAAGTGGCAGAGCCTGGCATATAACCCTTCTCCCTGGGCCCCCCTTCCACACCTTGGAGAATAAATAAAAAGCATGACTATGACCTGAGCAATAGCCGGCACCTCACACAACGAACGTACGTGGAGCATTTGGGATGTGCTGGGAACCATGCTACGTGTGTTGTATCACACTCAGAATCTCCTTTCACCTTCCCTATGCTCTGTGGGAATGGGTACTATTATCTCTGTTTTACAGACAAATGAGGCTTAGAGAAGTAACTGGCCATGGTCATGGAGATAGTGCCAAAATGAAGAAGGATTAAAAACAACTTCTCTCCAATTCTGATCAATCTCAATACATGAACTTAACAAATGCAATTAGA
Organism: Smutsia gigantea; assembly: GCA_032199065.1. Taxonomy (NCBI): domain Eukaryota; kingdom Metazoa; phylum Chordata; class Mammalia; order Pholidota; family Manidae; genus Smutsia; species Smutsia gigantea. The sequence continues at coordinate 237,414 of JAVSCE010004953.1, read as the reverse complement.
GAGATACCAGGAGAGAGGAAAAGGGTTAGGGAAACCAGGAGAGGCTTCCAAGAGAAGGAATATTAATGAGTGGGCAAGACTTCCTAGGTAAGGATGGTCTCAAGAAGCTGAAGTTGAAAGGGTCTTTTCAGGACTGGCATTTGTCTGGGAGAACAGGGTTACAGAGCCCTGCTCACACTGTGCTCTATGGTTTGCGCTTCCAGAGGTGTAGCCTGTAGACAGAGTCTATAATGTAAACAGGACCCTCAGAGCTGTGTAGTGTGGCAATCTTTAGAGAATGAAACTAGAAAAGTAGATTGGCTCTAAATTACAGAGAGCTTTGAATGCTGCCTCTGATTTAACCAAGTTGGTAATGAAAAATGCACTGACATTTTTTTAGTGTCCCAGAGACTTGTCATATATCAGTGGAATGGAGAGGGAAGAAGAAAAGAGGCAGAGAGAAGTTGTATGCTTTAATTAGGAGACTTTTGAAATAGTGGTAATGTCTAAATAAGTATGGAGGCAGGGAAAAGGAAAGATAAGGGTTTTGATCTGAGTAGCATTATCAGAACTGGCCTTGCTGATTTCATATGAAGGAGAGAGAGAAATCATTAAAATTCTGACTCAGGGATTTTAAGTGACTTAGAAAGTGGGTATTGATATGAGAAACATGGAAGTCAGGAGAAGAATCAGTTAGGACTATTTCAGGTGTATTGAGTTTTGATGAAAGCAGATCATGCCAGTAGAAATACATCTGGAAATGTGTGATTGGACCTTGTGCAAGTCCTAATGGCTGAGATAATGATTTCTGAGGTCTTCCCTGCAGGAAGAGTTGAAGTCATTGGGAACTTATCGTGAGTCCTGCTCCAGTGATTTTTCTTCAGACCTGAGTCTGACACTGGGATGAGATCCCCTTTAGGCTGCAGCTCTTTAAACAGAATGTGGAAGTGCATCCTAGCATAGAGCTTCACTTCTAACATGAGGAATCCTTCTAAATATAAACTGCCCCCCACAAAAGGTGATAAGTATTAGTAATGTTCACAAAATGCATGAGTACCAGTAATGTTTACAAAACAGCTTAATTGAAAAAAAAAAACCCTCTATTTGGTATGTTGACTCATACAACCCCCTGCAAAGCATATTCATAAATATTGATTAAAGGGATGGCAAAAACCAGTTGGTGAAACACCATGATTCCTGGATTCTGTATGGTAACAGTAATTACTACAAGGAGTCAGTCTCAGGTAGAAAATTAAATTGAAAGCCAGCATCGAAATTATTTCTGTAATACTATATTTTTATATAACATGATATAATTTCTTTTTTGTCTTCCAAAACTTCTAAGTAAATTATAAAAGTAATATAGCAAGATCACATAAACTATGGGGAGAAAGAGGGAAAATGACCCTATAATAGTTACATGACCTGTAATTACTTTTACACTTACATCTTTATATTGTTGTTCTCATTGGGTGCATACAACAATATGTCCTAATTTTTTCTCTTAATATTTAATCTTCTGTACTTGCCAGGCTGGACTTCATAGCTATTAAATGGCTACATGCAATATCATTGAATGGATGCACCAAAACTGACTGAGACAAGTTTCTGGTGATGGGGATCTAACTTATTCATATTTTTCAAAACAAATAATGCCATACTCAATGTTCTTGTGCCGATTTTTCTATACGCTGGATTATTTCTATGAATCAGGCTGCCAGAAATGGAATGACTGGACCAAAAGAAACCTGTATTTTTTTTTATGGCTTTTAATACATGTATCAGAATTCACCTCCCAAATTTCACCCTGAATTTCCCTGGTACCAGCAATTCTTGAGTGCTACTTTACAGCACTTTTGCTAGCTGTAAACATTGTAATTTTTAAGTTGCTAACTAAGTAGTGAAAGAACTTGTTTCATTTTTATTAAAACCTAAGTCTCTTATTAAACTAAGACATTTTCTTTAGTAGCTTTGACTATGAGTGTATAGTTGCATATAAACCATTATTTTCTTTCACAAAAGCAGCAACATGGATGCATTGATACCTAAAATTCCAATCAGAAAATGGTGAATTTAGTATTCCTGCACAATTTTGACATTCATTCAGCCTTTGTTGAACACTTAGTATATGCCAACCTCCACTGCATATGCTGGGATACAAAGGGTAACAGACAAGGGGAAAGGGCATTACAAGCACAAGAAACACATTTGAAAAGGAATGTGGTATATAAAAAAAGATGATGTTTTCAGAGAACTATAGTTGCATGTTACTTAGAGATAAAAGGCACCGTGTTATCTATGGCTATGTAATAAATTACTCTGAAACACACCTTCAAACAACAAGGCTTTACTGTTTATCATGATGGCATGGATTGGCTGGTTGGTTTTTCAGCTAGCTTAGGCAAGATGCACTCAGGTAGCCTCACTCCTCTGGAAGCTGGGCTTGGGCTAGGCTCAGCTGAGACACACAGAATGACTGGACATCTCTCTCCAAAAGGTTATTCACTCTCAGGAGGCTGGGCCGGGCTGCACTTCTTTTAAGAGTTTCAAGAGGGGAAGACCCAAAGGGCAAACACTTATCAAGTGTCTGTTTGGGTCAAAGCAAGTCACATGGCCAAGCCCAGTCTCAACATGGAAGAGGACCACTCCATGGACTTTGGGAGGTATGATGCTTTGGGATTCCTTAGAGGAGCAGTATCTCACATTAGAATTAGGGGAACAATAGACAGTGAAACTGGATACAGATGCCAGATTGTAGCAATCATCGTGCGCTACACTAGGTTAAGATTTTTTTTAATGTATCCCCAAGAATGACTGGAAAGTTTTTAATAGTTGTGAAGGTATGGAAGGGGTTTGTGTGAGGGTACCATGCTCTCATCTCTAGTTTTAGAAGGATGACCTAGGAGAGTGCATAATATCAGACTTGAGATCATGAGAATACAACTTTTCCTCTTCCTGGAGAGGAGGAAAAATAACTGAGAAATATTTATTAGTAATAACAATAGGAAGATTTACTGAGCATAACTATGTGACTTTATAGACCTATTTTGCCCATCCTTAGAGCAATCACTTTACACAGACATACTTCACTCTACTTTACAAGAAGAGAAAACAGGCTTAACAACTGAGTAACACTCTGAAGTATTTAAGGCAAGTTTGTGGGAGAACTAGGATTTGATCCTTTATCTGTTCAAAGCCAAAATTATTGGTTTTCTTGATCTTGTTGAAGAATGACAGGCTAGAAACTGAGTGGTGAAGAAGGAGGTCTAAGTGACTGATAAACCAGGAGACAGAAACCCCATGCTCCTTTCTCATATTTACTGTTTACTGCTCAAGGGGTTTAATTTTCAGGGAACAGCAGGTATCAAGGCTGATGGATGCTGGGGTTGAGTGAGGAGGGGAAACAGAAGGAGAGAAGACTGAACACAGAGGCTTGGCATCTTTGGCAAAAATACTGAGGGTTTCTGATCATTGCTCCAGTAGCAGCAGCTATGAGCAGTCAGGACTTAATCCAGGAGAGAGATAACAAGTCACGAGGGTTTTTGGTATGATGCAGAAAAGATGGATAATGAAATGCAATTTAAAATCTACATTCGTTTGGTAGTTTTTAAAAATATACCAAAAACCTGCTCATTTCTCCCTTTTAACTGGCTCTTTGTGGGTGGGTTACTTTTCTGAAATGCCTACTTCCTTCCTCTTTTGTCTTTCTGTCTTGGTCCCTGGGGAGAATGGAAATTAGCTAAGTGTGATGGGTGTTCAGGAGGCAGGCTCTGGTCCTTGGCCAAGAGAGAACGAATTCTTCCAAGAGTAGCCAAAAGTATCAGCTTCCCAACCGCCCTTTTTAGAGCTGAAAGAGTTCCTTTGTTTTTTCAATATTCCAAACCAGAGTAGTTGCGATCTGTTTTAAGAAATCCATGATCACACCCAAACAAATCTCTCAAATCAATTCAAATATCAATTAACATGTATTGAGCTGCAAGGAGGGGAGTCAGATTGGAGATCCATAAAGCAGAATAAAACAAAGCCTTTATTCACAATGAATGTATAGCCTTTACAGGGACAGTGTGGGGTGGCAGTCAGCCTTGCAGCAGAAAATTATATCACATAAAAACAATCATAATGTAAAGCAAACTGAAATAAATGCTAAGAGGTGAAGGGGCGAAGGAGAATTGTCAAGGCAGAGCACATAGCCTAAGCAAGAGCACAAACCTGGGAAGTGCCTTAAGTGTTTGGGTTTATAGTGGTTAAGAATCACACATTTTGGGCTGCTGTTAAGCAATCTCAGGACTTTTTGAAATCCATTTTTTCCTCTAATAAATTGTCCTCTGAAATTATGTCATTCATTCAAAATAATGCCAAAATATCACTAATCTTATTTTTTATCTTCATTAGTTATACTAAAGCAGTGAACACTTGAAGACTTACTGCTCATCTAATCCTCAGGGATTTAGCAAAGAGGTAATTAAAAGTAACACATCAAACTACATCAGCAATTATTATCCCCATATACTCTGCCTGGCCCTTAGTCTGTACTTAATAAATATGTGTTGCCTGGATGACTGAGGGCGTATTATCCATAATGACGACCTTACTCTACATTTTCCATTACTCAGAGATTTAATGGAACCATTAAGTGACCTGGTGTCACTGGATATATCTGTCTGGATAAGCTGGGATGTGGTATGGTAAGAAACAACTCCAAATTTCAGTGGTTTAATATAATACAGGTTTATTTCTTGCTAATGCTCTATGTCCCATGCGGGTCAGCAGGAAGGTCTGTTCATAATAATGACTCAGGGATCTGTGCTGAAAGAGGCTGATCTTGACTCAAGCTTCTACAGTCATTACAACAGGGACACAGGATGTGTTGAATCCTCTACCAGCTCTAAAAGCTTCCATCCAGATGGGACACAGTCACTTTATCTCACATCTCATTGCCCAAAGCAAATCCTATGGCCAGATATAACTGCAGGAAGCAGGGCAGAGGAAGGGAATTATAATATTTATGAACGGCTTTAATGACCACAATACTGGGTCACTCACATGGCTGGTCCTTTAACTCAGCTTTCATCGTGGAGGACAACTTAATAAATGCATTTTGTGAATGAATATTGTGAGAATTCTATTGCTTCTGAGTGCATAAGCAAGAAGCTAACTCCTATACCAGATTTTGTATATAAATGATTCTAGAATTTTCTTAACAGACTTCTCTTCTAGTTGAGCAAATCACAGCACTTTGCCTTAACCCACTGTAAATATCAGTATTGTTTCCATGTCAATGGCAGCCCATTTCTTACTTCTTGTCTCTTATGAGATGATAGCATTAACTCTAAATACCTCATTCAGTCATTGAACATCTTGCAGAAAATTTATCTAGGGTAGACATATGCCTAGCACTTGTACTAACATTTTCTGTCTCCTATTCTGACACTGAGTAGATGATTGCTTTAAAGCTATTTTTGAAGACAGGACTTGAAAGAGGAGAATGGATCAATCACTGTTTAGCCTGCTAGACCCTCTTTGATATTCAGTAACCAAAAGTCATTCTCATCATATCACAGAAGGTTTAGGTGAGGCAAACTTGTGATCTCAGCTGAATTCTTAATACATGATAGGCTGTCTAGTGCCCCTACACAGGGGATGTAATTCAGTTTATAATAAAAGCACAGTGCCCTTATTGCTGTTACTATACACAGCAGACTAACTATATACCATCTATTGTATTTTTTTGGATGAAAGAAAAAGTATTAGATTATGTCCTGACTGCCTTTCAAAGTCTGCTTAACCAATTCTCTGTTGCTAATTAGCATCTGGGTGCACTCATAGGGCAACACCTTGGGTAATTCCTCCATTGTGTATCAGACCTCTAAAAGACTACCGACCCCTTGGGGTGATGAACCAATTATGCCCATTCCATGGTAAACATGAGGTTGTTTTCAAAAGGACTTGGAACATGTTGGTCATCTCACTGTATCATCCATCAATTGGAATCACAGAATAAGGCAAAATAAGGGCCAAAGATAGCATTTTGTATTGACCCTTGCTGGAAGAAATGCTCAGTGGCTGAGAGTTCATAGATAACCTAGTTTCTCATCCTCTTGGTCTCTTGCAACAATAATGTACTTGCCACATCACCAGACATATTATATAATCAATACTTAGATGGCCAATATTGCTGTTGGGCATAAAATGCATTCAAAAGGCAGCAGAATCTTCTGGGGACACTCATGCTGTCAACTAGAGCAGTCCGAAGGGAGGGTTTCCCTCCAAACGCAGACAGCCAGAGGAAATGTTGACAGTGTCAAGTGTCGCACACAGTTCGCAGGGCGGCAATACACCATGGGTTCCTTCTCTCCCCCAGCAGGCTCCTGGACATAAGACTGACTCTCACTGATGAATCAAAGGAGCCATTTACGGTGTCCAAATATTTCCTTTACTCTTTTGTTTCAGAACTGTTCCCCAGCCCCCTAATGTTATGAAGAGCTTCCTCTCATTGTAATCACACTAATGAATACTAACTGAACATAAGGAAGTTGAAGATACTAAATAAAAAAAGAACTCTGGCATTGGCTATGAAGGAATATTTTTCACTTTAAATATGAGTAAAAGAATTTGATATTTCTCATCTAATCTTAATATAAGCTACACTGACAAATAGAATGGAGTAAGAAAAACATTTTATTGAAAGATTATTTATGGTTTGAGTCTCCATAAGACATTCTCTGATTTTGTTTTTATTTGAGAAAGTAGAGATATAGTTGATTTTTCTGGAGAGTTTATATTTATTTTCTAGAGACTCTAAGTAGTTTTGTATAAGGCCAGAATTAGTTTATGCTTTCTATGATCAATAGAGCTCTGTATTAGAAACTTTAGAAATATGTATCTCATTTATTTTGTGAAAACCACAGCCATGAGGGGATATGGAATGAGAACAAGCATGTTAAAATGCTAACAAAGAAATTTCCTCTCAACTCCCCCTAACCCCCCAAAACATTCAAGTGAGCATGTGGGATTTGCAATCAGGCTGCAATGGGGGGGTCAGAGATCAAAAATAAATGGTGGGCCACAACATGCAGAGCTTTTAAAAAATAATGTCACATTCTTTCATTCTCAGCATAAGAAATGGGCAACTTGTTCAGGGCAAATAATTGTTTGAACTGAGGATTTTATTATTAATCTCTGAAGACTGCTGAATTTAGGGTCACAGTAAGGGTTGATTAGGTACAAGGTGCATAAAGCTCTCCTCTGTCGATGCTATTGAAAGAAGCAAGTAATTTAGATTCAGAATTGGTCTTGGATTGAAGCTCACTCCATTACCGACCATTTTCAATTTCAGCTATACAATAAACATCAAGCTCGGCAAGGAAATTAGTACATTTGGTAATGTATTGGAAGAGATGGGTGGGTCTTTGACAAGATGACACTTATCACCAAAGCTTCAGTTAATGAAACCCTTGAGTGGTATCTGCGTTTGACATATTTTGACATTTTTTGAAATCACATCCAGCGTTTTTTCCCCCACAATGTTCCTCTTTATGAGAGAAAAAAAAAATCCATCTATCTTTAAAATGAGTACTGGAGTACTGCAATATTATCAGAAAAAAAATTAAAGAGATGCTGCCTGTCACTGACAGGAAGAACAGGGTACTTTCTCAAGATCCATAAGAAGGGATAGATTCACAGGATAAATTTTATTCAAAAGAAGCCCACAGTGAATTTCCAGGAGAAGCTTCGGGTTTAAATGGAGCATGTTTTCATCATACCTTCTCTGAAAGTACCTTCCATTATAAATATAATCTCATTAATGTGACTACAATTTACATTGCTGCAAAAAAAAATGCCAATTTTCGTTATTTCCTGAACAAAAAAATTTTTTTTTCCTGCTTGTACCTTAGAAAAGGTGGGACTTTTGAAAGGGAAAATAATGAACGGCAGGAGAAAATGAAGACCACATATACAAAAAAAAAAGTCAAGAAAGAAAAACTGCCAGGGAAAATAAAGGTATAAAATAAATAGGGAAAAGCACATAAGATTAAAGACATCAAGAATGAACAATTTCTGGCCCCAAACTATTCTGACGAGATCACAACCCATGTCCTCTCATCAGAGTTCTCACGTTTATGTATAATTAAATGCTGTTTTATTGCCAACTGGCCTAGATAATGAAAAAACAGAAAAAGGAAGAAAATGCTTCCAAAGTGACTAAAAATTTAGGTTCACACATTCTGAGGGGTGGTTTTTGTTATTTAGTTTTTAGTTTTTCCTGAGAGCTGGATGAAATTATTATGTATTCAGATATTTTAAATCTCACACAGCTCTATTGTTCATGCCATGTTTTATATCCAGTACTGGGAGAACAATGTAACAAAAAATACAAAGTGTTCTAAATGGGGGGGCCTTCCTGAACCCTCCCGGAGCCGGGGTGGCACCTGCAGTGTGGTAGGCCCAGCCGGGTGGTCTCTCACACATCGCTCACCCACCACGAGAAGGAGGTCACCTTGAAGTCTGAAATGGGGGGTAGGAGACAGAAAGAGCATGAGGGAGGCAAAGAGAGCAGAGTAAGGAAAGAAAAAAGGCTGCTTTGTACAGGAGAGATACTCCCGAAGAATTCAAAACACATCAAGAGGGCTCTTTTTTAACCTCCGCTCTGTAGTTGATTTCTTTAAACCCTCTAGACTCCTACCCTTTCTGACTTCCATAATCCAAATTTAAGACCCCAGATCCTGCAGTTAAGGGAAGGGGAAACTAACTTCTGTATTAGCTCCAGGTCTTAATATTGTCATCTCAAAAAGCTGCATTTGACATTTCACTGACTGCTGACTCTCATCCCCACCCACTAAAATAATAATTTTTAACATCATGTAAAACACAATGAACATTGTAGAGGTTTTCAGTCATCTAATAATCCAGGGTTTGATGGTTAATTCTACTGTTCCTCATCTCTTCTACAGATGTGGAAAATCAGTTGAGTTAATTTTATTTAGGTACAATGACATGTGGCCTAACCTTAAGAATGACATTATAGGTCAACTGTTTTTAATATCACAGGTATGGTCTTTAGACAAGTGCGCTCCATGAGTTTTCCTCTTTATTTTGCCAATTTTAATAGTAAATGTGGAATAACCAAACTTCAAGTGATAGGCCATTACTTACTATATTCAGTGATGTTATTTAGCTGGGAGACACTGGAACTGATTACCAGTGGTGTTCATTCTGATTAACTGATACCCATGCCACGGCAATTAAATATTTTTTTATGTACAAAATATTTACCAGAATTGTTGGTCATTAATGAAGCATATATTATAATTATAATTAATTATTTGTGCAAGTATTCGTCTAATGTCTCCTCGGCAGCCCCAACACTCATCTCTTGAGAAAGCAAGGAATAATTTCTTTCTTACATCTCTTCTGCTTAAGGCAGTTCTTGCCACATAGTAGCCACCTAATGACTGAATTAATTACCCACATTGCCAGATTTTTAGGAGTTGTAACAGACTTAGAAGAATGATCACTTTAATCTCTTTGTAGCATCAACCGCTTTTTCTTTCAGAGTAATTCTGGCATTGAAAACGTAAAAACTGGAGGACCATTTTTCACCGTGAATTGTTATTTGATCTCCCTGCTTTTTAGAATAGTATTTTTTGATCAGTCTTGCCTGATGTCCTGGAGTTCAACGTCTTTAGAATTTGAGAATGAGCAATAACTCAGCTGCTTGTGGTGGAGGAGCAGATTTGGGCGTCCAGATGCAAATTACGGATGTTAAGGTAACTTTCCTGGTTTTGGCAATTACTGAAAACCTGTCTTCAGAGGAACACTGTGCCAACAGTTCGTGAGCTTTTCAGGAGTAAGTTGATTTGAATCGTCTTGAGTCTGGGCTTCCCAAGCTGCCAGTTCAGGCTTCAGCTTTCTCTGGTCTGCTAAGTTTAAGGTTTTGTTGTTATTTCTCCTCTGCCGTTTTCCTTGTCTTTGTGTTATTTTAGTCCTTTGACTATCATTTTAGTGTGGCGCTGTGAGGAAGCACAGGTCTAAGCATGTGTTCAGTTTATTATTTCATAGTTTAATATACTTTCTCCATTTTGTAATTATGAAATGTTTGATATAAAGAGCAGGATACATATACACGTAAAAGTATATTTGCATATAGAATAGACATATGTATATGTGTATATATATGCACATGTGCACACATATATGTACTATATAGTAAGCTCTATCATTTATATTTTCAGAATAAAAGAATGATAAAAATGAACTTCCACATACCCACCACCTAAATACCTGTGTGCTCCTCCCTGTATTCTCTTGCTTCCCCAAAAAAGGTAACCATTATCCAAAATTCTGTGTTTAACATTGTTTTTCTCACATATGTTCCTGTATAAGTGTTGCTTTGATAAATTATGCCCCAGTAGAAACCTATACGAAGAAGTGTTGATTTTTTTTGCTCCAGTACTCCTATGGTGCAGGTTGGATGAAAGTCTGTGAGTCAGCTTCGGCTCTGTTCCACATCATCATTACAGGACTTAGACTAAAAAAGTAGCACCTATCTCAGTCTCACTGTAAAGGAGAAAGAGCACTGACAAAACCATGTGATGGCTCTTAAACTACTGCCAGGAAGTGGCACATATCAGTTCCATTACGTTTCATTGGCCAATTATCAATGAGGAGCATATATCATAGGAAAGGGACACTATAAGATACATGGCAAAAGACAGAAATGTATAATCAGCCTACATTGATATGACAGTGAATTGTGGGAAACAATAATAAAATTGACCACAGTCTGTCTCAGTCACACATTTTCATTTCTCACTTTTTTACTTAATAATATACTCCCCTTATCACTAAGGAAAATAGCTTAAATGATATACCCCATCACAGCACCAGATTCTAGGTCCAGGATTTGGTGATTGTCTTAACATACAGTCCAGATATAGCTCCTCTTCATTTGTAGGCCCATGAACTAAAATTAAAACTGTCTGCCAAATACAGCAATTCTGAAATCCCATTGGCAAATGTGAGGGCCCTCCACCACGAGGGGACGAAATGCCTGTTGCTCGGGTTCTTTCTGCTCTTTGTGCCTGGCTCCCAGATCATTCATTATTGACAACTCTTACTCTACCCTCCAGGCTGTTCTTCCTTTTCCCTTGTCCTCATTGGACCACATCTGCAAAGGGCATTGGAGAAGGTAGCCCCTGTGGGCTAAGATTTTTTTGCTTCCTGTTCTTAGACTCAGAACAGATACAGTCTCTAGACTGATGGCTATTTTGGCACTATAATTCTCTCAACAAATTCATTAGCTTGTACAAACAAACCACACTGGCAATTCTTTTCAAGTCAGGCCCTCCTTCTCTAGACTGACATAGAGGTCTTTTTAAAGCTTATCAGACTTTTGCTGGGCAGCTATACCCTTAGGCTCTTTTAATCCATTTGTGCACCTAAAAAGATTTACTGGTTATTGCCTTAATCAATTCAACAAAAGATACCCCTAAAATAATTTGATTTGATCTATGACTTCCTTATGCTGAGTTTTAGTCAGATTTTGTCACTCAGAGGTATTCTCACTTTTACTTCTGGATATGAGAATAAGTTGCATCTTCCAACCCTCCAAGTCCCCAGATTTCTGATTTCATTTCTTTTAATCTCTGCTTCCAAACTGGCCAATTCTTTCTGAGTTCATTCCTTTTTCTGTACCACATGTCAAATGTAGCCAACCAGGGCATACTAGTAAATATTCTGTTTCCCAATCTCTTTGTGTAATGTTACAAAGTCATTCAGTATGTTATCTGTTTTTTATGTTATTGCAGCTATAGTCTGACTAAATGTTTCACCACTGCATAATAGGCTGCCATCCTTCCAGCCTCTAACAATAGTTGCCTTGCTACCCACCACTCTACCTCAAAGTTAGTGGGATATATTTTAGGGTTATTTATTTTTTTAATGGCAGCATCTCCTTTGAGGTAACAATCTTTAAATCTCTGTACCTTACAAAGAGAATCATTTTTTACTCATGTTACTTGGTTCTGCAGTGACTGTGGGTTGGCCAAAGCTTTACTCTCTCTGCCCTCTTCCCGGATGAAGAGAGCAGCCCCTGTCCAGGACATCCCATGCTTATGGCAGATGGAGAAAGGAGATGGCAGAACCACATGATGATTCTTAAAGTTTCTTCTCAGCAATGGCATTCATCACTTGTGCTCATATGCAAGTGGCCAAAGTTAGTCACATGGCAGAGAATGACACCAGTATTGTAGGAAGTGCAGACCACAAAAAGATAGAAAGGATAGTGAATATTCTGAATAAATAATACAATGTGCTATAATCCCTGAATATATATTGTTTTGTTATGCATGTTGTTGAACTTTATAAAAGAAATCATAAAATATGTATACTTTAGTGACTTGGATTTTTGGAGTTCAGTACTTGTGGATTTCATCCATGTTAATGTGGATGGTGCTGTTCATTCATCAATTCTGTATAGTGTCCCATTGCATAACTATTCCACAATTCATCAATTACAGCTGCTTCCAGTTGTTGTTATTGTTTTGCTATTTTACACAATGCTGCCAAAAAAGACTCTTCTAAGTTTTCAAATGCACACATGAAAATGTTTTTTTGAACATATGGAAGGGGTTGAAATTTTTAGGTCATAGAGTTTGTACATCTTCAAATGTATGAAGTAATGCTGGATTTATTTTCTAGAGTCATTATACCAACTTATATTTCAGCCAGAAATATTTAAGAGTTTTCATTGTTTCACATCCTGGTAATACTTGATATTGTTGGACTTTTAAACACAATTGCCAAACAGGTGGGTATATCAGTGAGATTAATATTTTTATTTCTCTGTTTATATATTGCATGTGTCTCTGGGCCATTCATACATTCTTCATAGATCTTCAGAGATCTAAATTATCTCTGAGGCATTTTCCTATTGGATTATTTATAACTTTTGCATTGATTTTTAGGAGGCATTTAAAAATATTTATACATTTGCAATACTATTCCTTGATTCATTATATGTTTCAAATATATTCTCCTAACTGTGGCTCATCTTTTCACATTTGAAACCATGTATTTGATGAACAGAAGTTTCAAATTTTAATGTAGACAAGTCCATCAGTATTTTCCTTTATGGATAATGCTTTTTCTATTTTGTATAAGTAGTCATAAAGATAACTGAATTTTTTCATGAGAATATTAAAGTTTTGCTTTTTTATAATGAAGTTTTTAATCCATGTAAGATTTATTTCTGTGTATGGTGTGATATGTGATTTAGGTATTTTTTCCAACTTGAAAATCAATTGTCCAAGTATCTTTTATTGCACTATCATATTTGTGTTATATTAAAAGGTATATTAAAATAACAATTTCTAACTGTATAAAAATGCAGTTGATTTTTGTATCTGATCTTATATTCAGTAACCTTAGTAAATTCTCTTACTAATTAAAATTTTTGCTTTTAGATTAATTTTTACAGAGGAGTGATACTCTCACCTTTTATTTTATCAAAAAACTCTCTTATTTAACTGCTTGGAGTTCAATTGACGTGTTGACTGTGGGTATCATTCTGTTGTGTACGATTTTAAAAGGAATGCTTTTTTTTAATTAAATATAGTTGATATACTGTACATTATTATATGCCGATTACATTGTATTTAGATGAACAACATAGTTATTCTACAATTATGTACATTTCTAAATGGGCACCATGATAAGTATAGTTACCATCTGCCAACATACAAAGATATTACAATATTATAGACTATATTTCCTATGTTGTACTTTCATCTCCATGACTATTTTGTAATTAGAAGTGTATACATCTTTATCCCCATTTCACAATTTACCATGATATTTACTGCAGGGCTTTCTTTTTTTTCTTCTTTAATTGATAAACATACAAATTATATTAGCCAATTTTCGAACATTACATTAACCTTACATTTATGAATATATCTAATAGTAATGTTTCTCTTAAAAATTTTTTATATATAGTTGAAATAGTTGGCTAATATTTTGTTTAGGATTTTGGCATATTTGAGTGAGATTAGCCTATAACTTACCCTCCTTGTACTGTTCTTCCCTCACCCTTGTTTTTTATATCAAATCTATGTGAGATCATGAAATGTGTTGAGGAATATTTGCTATTTTGCTATCTTTTGGAATACTTTCTGTAAAATTGGAAATGTCTATTCCTTACAAGTTCATCGGTAGGTACTTGACAAACAAACTAGGTCTATTTCTTTTCTTTTTTTTCTTTTAATAATGTCTTTATTCTTGATTCATTTTTTTATATGGTCATAAAATTATTTAGTACTTCTAATCATTTTGAGTCAGTTTTGGTAAAACATTCTCTTTTATCCTATTTTAAGTTTCATATTTAGTGGAATAAAATCATTCATGTTATTCTCTTATTTACATTAAAATTTTTCTCTTTCACCTATAATTATGCCTTCTTTTCAATCCTAATATTTTATTTGTCTTTTCATTTCATTTTTATTGATCAATCTTCCTAGAGGTATTTTTATATATATTATTAATCTTTTCAAATAATCAACTTTTTGTTTTGTGGGTCATCTGTCTTTGTTTTCCGTTTTGTTGTTTCCTATGCTACAACTTCAGTAGATTTTTTAAATATTATAATTATTCATTGGCCACTGGGATGGGCAAGATTTTGATGCAACCATTTCCGAAGTTGGTAGTGAACAAGGTAAAAAGATGTACACCTAGAAAAATAACTTGGTTGCATCAACACAAAAATATTTAAGTTAGGAGCACAGAATTCTTATCCCTGCTTTTCAAATTGTTTGAATCTTTTGGGTACTTTTCTTGCTAACTCTATTTTTTTTTCTTTCTTTTTTTTTTTTGTACTGCCCTCCCTCTAACTCTATTTTTAATCCTGAGTTTAATACAGAATTTTATTATGAACCCTAAATAGTTTTCTAATTCAAGATTAAATTTTCTAACATCAAGATTTCTAGTGAAGGTGGCAAATAGATGACTTTGGCCTGAAAATTGCATATTGTTCTCCTGGTTTTAAGAAAAATGTGTAGTCAAAAGTAAAATGCAAAAGATTTTAGTACTACATGTATAATATAATAAAGCACTAGATATATATACCTGGAGAAAAATCACTGGAAATAGTTCAACTATAGATAGGCAATGTCCATACACCAATGAAGAGAATGGGATTCCAATGAGACCTCAGTGGCATTATGTGGCCAATCACAGCATGAATAATCTAAGGTGAAAAGCTAATGATAGTAAACAATGCTTCATTTTTTGTTATACAGTGTTAGCATAGATTCAAATAAACAGGTATTTAGTTTTCAGCACAATGTCCACAAAATTGCCATCTCCATGTGACAGAAGACCTTTTTTCCAGTAAGAAATGAATTAGGGCTACAGTGCCTTTCTTGAAAAAAATTATTAATAGAAGTTTAACACTTCTAGTAAGGTTTACAACTCTTCCTTTGATTTAAGACCAAGCACATTTTAGTTTGCAGAACTCATGAATTGAGGTCATTACCTATAGCACTGAAGTAATTTAAGAAGCTTCTTTTATTTATTATGTGGTATATTAAAATGACATAGGACTTTTTGAAAATTTTAAATCAGTTTTGTCTTTGTCAAATTTGCAATCAATAATTCACTAAAATAATATCTGGACTCCTAGATACAAGGGTCTTACTAAAACATAGAGAAAAATCAAGATAAAAAAGAATTCCAAATACAGAGCACTGAAATCATCATTTCCCTCCATGTTTGGTGTTTATCATGAGTGTCTGTTGCTGAACTTGGGAAACAATATGGCAAAACTGCAAGATGTTGATTGACTTCAAACATGAGGTATGCGTATTATTTAAAACTTACCTGTATTTAATAATCTGTCTTTAATTACTCCTTAGATCTTCCCTTAAGGGAAGTAATCTTCCCTTAATCACGCACTAGAGAACACTAGTTCTTCTTTGCTGCCCCTCTTTAGAAAGTTCTCATTCCCCATGCATCATTGCCTCAGGACATATCTCTAGCTTTGCCTCAGATTCTACTATAGTAGTTTCCCATAATTAATTTCATTCCAATTTCATAATTTTTGCTATTATTGACCTATTGCTTCCTGAATATTCTCCCTCAAATTGACTGATTAAAAGTTTTTATTCATTCTAAACAAAAATATCTATGAAACAATAGGTTGGATATGCTAGTAATATGCTAGTGATCTTCCTGGAATAAATTAACATAAACTATTATTTACTAAAACTGTAAACATACTCATCCCTCACTTGTACTTCTGATAATGGCAGACTATATAACTTGGTCCAATATTCTCACAAAAGACAATTGGAAAACTAGGCAAACTATTTTTAGAAAATTATCTTGAAGGTATTGTAAAACCAACAAAATAATTTTAAAATATTGGTTAAGATTATTCTTCTCCTAGCATTTAGGACCACTTTCCCTTTGGTGGAACTTTCTGATTCTAGAATAAGCAATTGAGAGGCTGAGTGAAACTCTGACATCTTCATGAGATTACAGGAAGGATATTTAAGTCAACAGCTCAGCAAGGTCATGGGTATACATAGTGAACAATCCTGTTTTGGGATGAGACCACAGAGGGATGTATCCTAAGGAACAGGGAAAACCAGAAATAAACAAATTCTTAAGCTCAGCCCTGTATTATCTTAACCCTTGAAATTGAATTAAAGTAATAACAGATCATTAGAGCTTTCAGGAAGAAAGCTTGTACACTTGGATGTCTTGCAGAAGCCCTGGATGCCTTTCTAGAGGAAGTAACATAACATAGGGACTACATTATTTCTATTCACAATTTCTAGCACATAATTAAAAAATAGCCCTATGAGGAACAAGACAATATGAGAAAAACCCAACAGAAACCAGAGCAATAGAAATTATCCTTAAGGGGCTTCAGAAATAGGCACAACTAGATAAAGACTACAAAAATAAATCTACCTACTGTGTTCAAGAAAATAAGACAGATTAAGAATTTTGACAAAAGAAAGAAGTTAACAGAAACTTTGAAACTGAAACAAGGAACTGAAATTAGGAACTCACTAGATGGATATCATAGCAGATGATACACAGCCAACAAGAGACTTAGTTACTGGAATATTCTCAGTGAAGCCTGTAGAAATGAAATAATAGAAAAGGCAGAAAGACATATAGATGATACAGAGAGAAAGCGTAATATTTAAATAGAGTCCTAAAAATAGAGGAGAGAGATAGCCTCAAAGCACAATAAGAGGAGATACATAATCAGACTGCAGCGAATTCTGAGGTGGTAATAGCTGAGAACTTTCCTAAACTGGAGAAAGACATCAAACAATTGATTCAAGAAGCACCACAAATCCCAGGGAGAATAACTGGGAAAAAAAAAAAGAACCACACAGTGAATGATAGGCACTAAATGATAACATGGCCAAAACCCAAAATGGGGGGGGGGGGGCGGGGGGAATCTAATAGTCATAGAAAGATAGTACTTTTAAAAGAAGAAACAGACTTACACTGACTGCTCAGCAGAGACAACAAACCTCACCTAACAATGAAATGATAACTTCAAATTCTTAAAAAACAAAACAAAACTGTCAACCTCATATCTTCTGAAATTGGTGAAAAATGATCCCAGAATAACAAAATGAGATAATTTCCTAGAAGTACACACACTAAGAGAAATATTAAAGGATGTTCTTCAGGCAGAATGAAAAAGATCTCAGATGGAAGCTTAGAAATATAGGAAATAATGCAGAGCACTGGAAAGGTTAATGTAATAGAGCCTAGCTCTGTGTTTTGATGTTTGAATGCTAAAAGCTTTTAAACTATAATCCCTCTCTCTTCCCCTTCTGCTCCACCTCTGAGCATATCAGAAATAAAGCCAAGGTTCTCCCTCCTTTGGTGTCGGGGGGTGATTTAATGCAAGCCCCTACTCATGGCATAAGAACCCTCATCCCAGTCCCACCTTCCAACCATCATAAAAATGCCAAGCCAGTTTCCTTTTCCTACTCTCCCAAGTTTTTGAGACCAGCCTGGGAGATCTGCTCCAGTCTCCTCAGACAGTTTCATTATGTAAGTAATAAACCCTTTCTTACCCTCTTTGTATGTACATAGCAACATAAGTCTTAACAACAAACCAAATTTTGGGTGATGAATTTTCCTAGTTCTGAAGAGTGGCTATATTAGCTAAATGGGTAAGTTAAAAATATTTTGGCTATGCAAGAGAGTGATAATAGTATTTTATTGGGTTTATAATAGAAATATAGATATATATAACTAAAATACACATCAAATAATGGTGTTTATATTCAAATGAAAAATAAAGGGAATTAAATCATTCTAATTAAATGAGATTATTTAAACTAATTATCCAAATTAAATTATTCTAACATCTTTGATTTACTTGCATTGTCTAGGTGGAATCAGAAAGAACCAATTAATATTATATTTGAATAAGCCAGCAATACATTCTATATATAATCCGTAAGGTAACTACTGAAAGAATAGTAAGAATATATAACTTTTGAGGAAATAGAAGGAGAGTGAATAAAAAATTGTCAATATAATGAAGATGAGAAAGAAGAGGAAAAGAACAAAGCAGGCAGAACAAATAGAAAGCTCATAAAAGAAGGGTAGATTTAAATTCAAATGTACCAGTAATTACATTAAATACAAATAGATGAAACATTCCTATTAAAACATAAAGACAAACATTTCAGACTGCATTAAAATTATGTTCTTTACAAGAGACATATCTAAAATCTACAGACATAAGAAGATTGAAAGTAAAAGGATGAAAAGTGATTTACCAAATAAAAGTCTGTGTAACAAAGAAATAAAAGGCATCCAGATTGGCAAGGAAGAAGTCAAACTGTCCTGTTTGCAGATGACATGATATTGTACATTAAAAACCCTAAAGACTCCACTCCAAAACTACTAGATCTAATATCTGAATCCAGCAAAGTTGTGGGATACAAAATTAACACACAGAAATCTGTTGCATTCCTATACACTAATGATGAACTAGCAGAAAGAGAAATCAGGAAAACAATTTCATTCACAGTTGCATCCAAAAGAATAAAATACCTAGGAATAAACCTAACCAAAGAAATGAAAGACCTATACTCTGAAAACTACAAGACACTCATGAGAGAAATTAAAGAAGATACCAATAAATGGAAACACATTCCATGCTCATGGATAGGAAGAATTAATATTGTCAAAAGGGCCATCCTGCCTAAAGCAATCTACAGATTCAATGCAATTCCTATCAAAGCACCAAGACCATTCTTCAATGAACTAAAGCAAATAGTTCTAAAATTCATATGGAACCGAAAAAGACCCTGAATACCCAAAGCAATCCTGAGAAGGAAGAATAAAGCAGGGAGAATTACGCTCCCGGACTTCAAGCTGTACTACAAAGCCACAGTAATCAAGACAATTTGGTACAAGCACAAGAACAGACCCATAGACCAATGGAACAGACTATAGAGCCCAGACATAAACCCAAGCATACATGGTCAATTAATATATGATAAAGGAGCCATGGACATACAATGGGGAAAAAACAGCCTCTTCAACAACTGGTGTTGGCAAAACTGGACAGCTACATGCAAGAGACTGAAACTGGATTATTGTCTAACCCCATACACAAAAGTAAACTCAAAATGGATCAAAAACCTGAATGTAAGTCATGAAACGATAAAATTCTTAGAAGAAAACAGGCAAAAAATCTCTTGAGCATAAACATGAGCAACTTTTTCCTGAATGCATCTATCTCCTCAGGCAAGGGAAACAAAATAAAAAATGAACAAATGTGACTATATCATGCTAAAATTATTCTGTACAGCAAAGGACACTATCAGCAGAACAAAAAGGCATCCTACAGAATGGGAGAATATATTTGTAAATGAAATATCTGACAGGGAGTTAACATCCAAAATATATAAAGAACTCATATGCCTCCACACCCAAAAAGCAAATTGCCCTATTAAAAAATGGGCAGAGGACATGAGCAGATAATTCTTCAAAAAAAGAAATTCAGATGGCCAACAGGCACGTGAAAAGATGCTCCACATCACTAATTATCAGGGAAATGCAAATTAAAACCACAATGACATATCACCTCACGCCAGTTAGGATGGCCAACAAAGAAAAGAATAGGAACAACAAATGCTGGCAAGGATGTGGAGAAAGGGGAACCCTCGTACACTGCTTGTGGGAATGTAAAACTAGTTCAACCATTGTAGAAAGCAGTATGGAGGTTCCTTAAAAAACTCAAAATAGAAATGCTATTTGACCCAGGAATTCCACTCCTAGGAATTTACCCTAACTATGCAGAAGCCCAATTTGAAAAAGACATATGCACCCCTATGTTTATCACAGCACTATTTACAATAGCCAAGAAATGGAAGCAACCTAAGTGCCCATTAGTAGATGAATGGATAAAGAAGAGGTGGTACATATACACAATGGAGTATTATTCAGCCATAAGTAGGAAACTAATCTTACCATTTGCAACAACATGGATATAGCTAGAGGGTATTATGCTCAGGGAAATAAGCTAGGCGGAGAAAGACAAGTACCAAATGATTTCACTCATCTGTGGGGCATAAGAACAAAGCAAAAACTGAAGGAACAAAACAGCAGCAGACTCACAGAACCCAAGAATGGACTAACAGTTGCCAAAGGGAAAGGGACTGGGAGGCATGGGTGGGAAGGGAGGGATAAGGGGAATGAGGGGCATTACAATTAGCACACATAATATGGGGGGATGGCACGGAAAAGGCAGTATAGCACAGAGAAGACAAGTAGTGACTCTATAGCATCTTACTACATTGATGGACAGTGACTGTAATGAGGTATGTGGTGGGGACTTGATAATGGGGGGGATCTAGTAACCACAATGTTGCTCATGTAATTGTATATTAATGATGCCAAAAAAAGTCTGTGTAACAATATAAGATAAAGTAGAATTTAAGGCAAAAAAGTAAGAAGAATATTTTATAGCAGTTCTATATTTGTATGTATGTAATAACATGGCCTTAAAATAAAGTAGCAACTGACAGTAAAAAGGGAACAAACCTGCAATTACAGTGTAAGATTATAACACACTTCACTTTATAATGAAAGCAAGCAGACAGAAAAATCAGTTAGGATACAGTGAAATTAAACTGATAGCAAACCTGACCTAATTAACATGCATAAAATAATACATCTAAAAACTGAATAATATATATTATTTTTAAGCACACCTGGAATATTTCAAAAATTTACCATATTGTGGGCCACAAAGTAAGGTTCTACAAATTTCATACAAAGTATATTCTTGGATCACATTGCAATTAATTTAGATATCAATAACAAATATTTTGCTCAAATATCCCTGTTGATTTAGAAATTAAGGAATATATGTTTAAGTAAATCATGACTCAATGAAAAGAATATATTGAAGATATAAAATATTTTTAACTGAAGGATAATAAAATTACTAAATATCAAAACAGGTGGGATACAGCTAGCATCATGTGTAGAGTAAAATTTAGAGCTTTGAAAGCATATAATCTAAAGAAGAAAAGCTGAAAATCAATGAGTTATACATTTATCTCAAAAAGATAAAAGAACAACAAAATAAATTCCAAAGGAAGTAGATGGAAGAAAGAAAGTTACAGTGGAAAATAATGACAAAGAAAATAAACAATAGAGAAGAGCAATACAATTCAGATATTGTTTCTTTTAAGACATTAGCAAAATTTAAAAACCCATATTAATACTACTGAACAAAAAAGGAAAAAGCACAAAAAAGCAGTATTATCAACTAAAAGGGGATATCACTATAGATCTGGCAGACACTGAAAAGTTTATGAGGATGTTATGAACAAATGTTTACCAATTTGAAAATGTTGAAGTAATGGAAACTTCTTACAATATAACTTTCCAAAACTAACACAAGAAGAAATATAAAATTTGAGTAGTAGTATTTTAATATAATTCTTTATCTTTAATAGTGAATTCACCCAAACATTTAAGGAAGAAATAAATCCAGATTCTTCCAGAGAATAGCAAAAGAGGGAATAAACCCTATATTCATTTACAAAACCAAAAAAACTTTGTTATTAAAACTTGAAAAAGCTACTAAGGAAAGAGAAAACTATAGGTAGTCATACTCATGTATAGTAGTCATACTCATGACTATACTCATACTATATTCATACTCACACTCATACTATAGTAGTCATACTCATGACCACAGATGTAAGAATTTAAACAAGCAGCAGACTGAAACCAGTAGTATGTATTTACTAATTTATCTAGGAATTTGAGATTGATATAATATTAAAACAGTGATTAGTGTAATTTATTGTTTGCATAAAAAAGAAAAACTAATATAGTTTAAACATGGAGAAAAGGCATGTGCTAAAATTCAATAATCATTCATATTTAAAACCCTTAGCAAGACCAGAAGGGAAATACCATAATTCAATAAAGGACATATATCAAAACAAAAAGAAACAAATCAAACAATAACAAAAAATCATATAGGCAAAACATCACAATTTAATAATAGTTAAATGCTGAAATCTTTCACTCTGAAATCTGGAATAGAAGAATGCCAGCAGTCACTAACTTATTCAACATTGTACTAGAATACAATGCAGCAAGGCAAAAAGAAAAAATATAAGGCATAGGTATTAAAAATGAAGAAATAAAATTGTCATTCACACACAAAAATATGACTACATATGTAGAAAATGAAAAAAACCCATGTACAGGTAAATTTTAAAATGTATATATGGGTTAGGGAACATTGCTGGGGACAAGGTTAGTATAACCTTTTTTAAAGAAATACATTCCTTTATATCAGCAACAAATATTTAAAAAACAACAAATTTCTTACTTATATATACATTATATATATATTTTATAAGTAGATATATTTGTATCATCAAAAATATCAAATTCCTAGTAATAAATTTAAAGAGGATGAGTAGGATCTCTATGAAAAGAACAGAAAAAAAGAAATTAAAAGCTATTGAGAGAAATTAAAGACCTAAATAAATGGAAAAATATATCATATCCATGGGCTTAACAATTCTCTATTGTAAATATGTCAGTTTTATACAGACTGACCTACAGATTCAATGTAAACCAAGTCAAAATAGTTACAGAGGAGCTTGTGGTGGCTTGAAACCAGCCATTGTGGGAGTATTTATACCACGGAAATTGGCAAGCACTACAAATCAGATTTTTTTTTTCCCCTTATGAGCTAATTGGCCAACACACCGATAAGCATATTCTAAAAATATGGAAAAGGAGAAAAAAGAACCAACCAAATAGTTAAGACAAATTTGAAGAATATAAACAAAGTGTAAAGACATATTTTACCAGGCATGGTAACTTACCAGGCATCATAAAGCAACAAGAGTAAGACAGTATAGTATTGGCAAGGAATAGACAAAACGGGCAATGGAACAGAATAGAGATTTCAAGCCCAAGCCCAAGTATATTAGGGCATGATTTATGAAAAGATGGCACCACAGAGCTGTGGAGGAAGAATAAATGGTGATGGAAAATAGTGGAAATTTGTGCCCTAACAGCTTATCCAAAAATTAAGTTTCAGGTGGATTGCGATTCAAATATGTCAAGCTAAAGAACAAAGTTGCTGGAAAATAATTCAGGAGTGTATTTTTATGACCTCAAGATACTTCTTGGAAATACTTAGAAGACAAAAAACACTTACCTCAAGCAATTGAAACATTGATTATATTAAAATTAAGAACCTTTCCTCATTAAAAGACACAAAAGAATAGAATCCAGGATATTAAGAAATCAATGCATTAAAGAAAAATGACCAAATAGAAGAAATGGATATGAGACTTAAATAGATGCTTTATAAAAGAGGTTATGCAAATGTCCAATAAACATAAAAAAAGGTGTTTATTTTCATTAAGAGTCAGGAATATGCAAATTAAAACTAGTAAGTACAAGATGTACTATAACTGTATAAGAATGTTCAAGGCAGTATTATTGTTAAGTTGAAAACTGGAAGTAGTAGAAATACCTATCAACAACAGAATAAATAAATTATGGGAAGTTCAACAATATAATACAATATAGTAATGAAAATGAAGAAACTAGAGCTCCATGCACCATCAGGAATGAATCTCACACGCAAAATAAAACAAAATAGACTCAAAGAATATATAAAGTACATAGTTTCATTCACAAAGAATTAAAATGATGGTCAAAACTAACTTGATAGCATTGAAGAGCACATCTTAATATAGAGAAACTAAGGAAGGGCATAGAAGCAAGCACAGTGACAACTGAGAGAGTGGTTCCTTGAAGGGCAGAAAGGGTTAGTGACTGAAAGGGAAGGAAACGGAATTTCCAAGGTGATGACAATGTCCTTTTTCTAGACTATGGTGGTAGTTACGTGGTGTTTGTTTTCTGATAAATCATTCAACTCTTTGTCTTGTTTTATGCATGTTTCTGTATATAGGTTTTATTTCCCAATTTAAAAAAGTTTAAGAAGTATTCATCCATATAGCATCTACAATCATCTCATATGTCATATCAATCTCAGCCTTTGAAAGGTAGCCAATATTTCTTTAGTTGACTCACTCCTTCACATTCTTTTATTTTCCATAACTGGAATTATTTATTATACAGAAAAGGTACCTAATAAATACTAAAATAAACATATAATCTTTAAAATTAAAAACTGTTTATTTATGAATCACTTAAATTTCTCTTACATACCACCAGTGGTAATTTAGGAACCACTATCTCAGGGCTAAATTTACCTCTGTTTTAATTTGTCTGTTCTGTCAACTTTATTCTTATCAAGGACCAGAGTTGCAAAGTGCTATAACAAAAAACAAGCCTGTCCCTGCTGGTCCTGGGCTCTGGCCCCCTTGACTTAAGGCCAACAGGGAAGGATATCCACTGTCTCTAAAGCCTGGCTCTGACTCGGTTCCAAAGAGCTCAGCCAGGTCTGTAACCTCTTCCCACTCAAAGGGAGAGGAGATCACAAAGATAAACCTACCAGGCAGGAGGGAATGGATTAAGACATTGTCTTTGAAAGATGGTTAATATACTTTGCTTTCATAACAAAAGAACCACATTTCTAGTTTTTGTGTAGTTCCAGACAGTGCTGCATAAGGATCCTTTGGAAATTCAAAGTTACTTTGAGAATACCTTGAAAAATCAACTGAGATCAAGCTACTATAATAACACAAATGCTTATACTCACCTTCTATCCCACTGGCCTTTGCTTGCTTTGTTTCCATCTAAACCAGTTTGCTCAAATTTCATGGTTGAGCCTTGACTTAGTTGTTTTACATGGGTTCTTAAAATGGATTAACACTTGACAAGTGTTTGTTCTGTATGCTACCATTCATCTCCTACCTCAGTAGGATCTTCTCCTAATCATCAAAAATACAGTTTTTTAGGAGAGAAATAAATAGCCATTCTTGAACTAATTCTCTCTCTCTCTTTCTCTTTGCACCCATACCCACCTACACATACACATGCACACCTACACACTTACACTTACAACTACAAAACTAACAATATACTGTTACCCTTTAGCATACAAATCAGATACCTAGGAAACATACCTATAAGTAACTCAAAATGAAAAGTGAGCACCCTAATTGTTTCACTTGTCTGAACAACAATCCTGTATTTTTATGCCAACCAATAATTCATTAATTGACTAATATATGGCCAGTACTGTTAAGTATTTATAAGGATTAGAAAAATACAAAATCCACCCCACAGCTTCAATGTGTTTACAACCTTCAAAGAGGGAACACCAACAGCAAGATGATATTTTATAATTATACAATATATTTTATAGGGCACACATGCATTATACTATCATGGTTTTTAAAAATATTGGCAATATTTTCCCCATTCCTCAGAAAGAGGCATAATTTTTCCCCCATTCTATAGGCAAGGATTAGGGAATTAAAGTAATTTGTTAAATACTAGAAAATGTATGGCAAAGCCAAGACTGAAACTAGATCTTTTGATTGCAAACCTCATGTTTTTTTTCCAATGTGTTCTCTCACAAGACTTTGCACAGTGTTGAACACATAGTAGGTATACAGCAACTGGTTGATTTAAAAAATACTTAAACCATTCACTTTCAAATAAGAATAAATTATACAAGGCCAGCTTATTTGTGTAGTTGATTAGATACAGAGAATATTAACTATCTTAGTTTGGATTCCCTGGCAAGCACAGCCTGAGACAAGGACTTGATAAAAGAGGTTTATTTGGGAGGTGTGCCTATGAAGCAAGAGTGTGGGAACAAGGAGAGGGACAGAGGGGAAGGCAAAAAGACCAATATAAAGGTTCAATAACAACTTTACAGCTGTGGAAAATAGGAACTTGATTTGCCAGACCATCTGGAAATTGTTCAGAATGCCTCAAAGATGGGAGGCTGATGCACTCATAGACTCCCTTCGTCCACTGGTTGAGTGTTCTCCCATGGGGAAGTAAAGGCCTGCACTTCCTGGCTTGTGGCCTACCTATAAGGGTCCCAGATGGAGAGTAGCATGAGGCAGAAAGCAGAAGGCAAGCACTTGAACTGAATTCTCTATTCCAATTGCAGCTGAAATCAGAAGGTAGGCCAATGAGATGGGATATGATGTAGCAGAGGTATATGCTACAGTTACCCATGTTGAATTACTTAAGATTTTAGAAATATCTTGTAGGAGTATGCAAAAACAATGGTTTACCTCTTAATATACAAGCAAATAGCACTGACATGTTTTGCTGTTTGTCAAAAAATGTGACTGATCTTGATAAAATTTACTAAAAGACACTCCACCTTAAATTCAATCTGTGGCTTAATTTGAAACAAAATGGAAGCCAATCCACCTAGGTGGTGGGACTCCTTCTCAGATTTGAATAAGCTTGAATAAATTTTAATGAAATTTGCTACAAGCATGCATTTATTCATTTAATGTTTATAGAACACCTGTTCTAAAACGGGGTATTTACAATGTTGAATCTGACATGAGTCCTAACTCTCAATTAGTTTAGAGTCATTTGGATTCATCACACCATGAGACATGGGACATTACTGATTCCATAGAAACTAACAAAGGCAGAACACTGGGGTGGGCCAGATGCTCAGATGACAGATTTAGCTGTAGGGGCTACCAGAGAGCAGAGGGCCTCTGGAGAGAACTGTAACAAGTAATAGCTGATGGATGAGCCAGATAAGTACAAAACAAAACAACAAGGATGACAAAAGGAGTTAGAAGCCTTGCAACAAATCATGCAGAATAACATGCTAAACAAGGTGGGCAGGCAGCTGTTAGGTATCAGCAGATAGCAGGTCTGAAGGCTGGGCAGGTGACCAAGAATATGACTCAGGTACAGGAATCAAGAACACTTCTAAACCCATAAGAACATTTCAAGTTGTTGCAAACTGTACCACAGGGAATCCCAGTGTATTTCTCTCTCAAGCTGCATGTCCATGATGGGTTGGCTGAGATCTCCGCTCTCTGTAGTCCTCACTCCAGATCAGGCTGATAGAGCAGCCACCATCTGGGGAATTACCAGATGCCATGATAGGGGGGAAGAGAAGTGGGGTGAATTATATACCAGGCCTTAGAGCTTCAGCCTGGAAGTGACTTACACTATTTGTGCCCATATTCAGTTGGTTTAAGGGAGTCATGGCCAAACCTCACTTCAAAGGGACTGGGGAAACGGTATCTCTTTACAAGACGTTTATGAAAAAATGGAGGACTCCCACACAAGTCTTACAAGAAAAGGAATTTGCTGAATGAATATACATACATACACAACACATGTAAATTTCAACAAGAACATAATGTTGAGATAGGTTCTGAATGCGTTCCAAACTAAAATGTGCTTTCAATACTAACACAATGAAGTATATTTTTCAGCAATGTCTTTTAGCACAGGGCCCTGGCCTCTCTTTTCAAGACGATATACTTTACAAGTTTACTCTAAATTCAGAAAGTACCATCCTAAACTCTGTCAACTGTAAGTCAACATACTTGTAAAGAACAGACACATCCCTTGAAGGGAGAAAAACAAGGGGACTCTGCTTGCAGTACTTAGCAGGTGGGAATGGTGGGAGGGAGCCCAGGCAGGTTTGAGGACTGAACACAAACCCAGTGACCACATTTAAAAGATGGTCCTAAAAATTTTTATTTTCTGATTCTTCCACTGTTAGCACTTTCAAATATGTCATCCATAATTCTTAGGGCAGAGAAGTCAAAGAAATTAAGCCTTAGGCTCGGCTACGGTCACAAGAGGCAAAAATGCCCAAATCAGAGGGTTCCATCTTCTTGTTCTCATCCTATTCTACACCCTTAAGTATTTAGAAATTTTTTTTAAAACCGTAACTCTACAAGTAAACTAAAGCAGAATCAGGGCTACAAAAGGACAAACCCACAGCCTTGCAGATACTTTTTTTCTCTACTTATATCCTCTTACCTTACTGCCTCTTTTTGACTTTGAGCAGTATTAGTTGCCTTGCCCCCTAAGAGATCTAAATGATAGACATGGTTTAAAATGCTTCAGGGGTAGAACCAGAAGGGCTTTTTCTGTCTGTTAAAATACTGACACATTGATCCCTTCCCAGACCTTACAGAAATAGAACAAGAAATGGGTTTATACCTGTCACTGTCTGTGTCTCTGTGATCCTTGTACTCACCATGCTTTTTGGACCTACAAATTGTCAGGCCCCATGAATTCTGTTTACATCCTCCTTACTCTTTTTCTCACTAGGTTTTAGTATGGTTAAACACATCCATGCCTCTAAAAACTTTCTATTTATTTGGTCCCTTTGGCAATGTGTAATCAAAATCTTTTCTTACTTCTCTGTCTTCATCAATGACTTCTTTTCTTATACTGATTATCTAAAAGGGTAGGCATTCTCCAAGGTTCTGTTTTAAGTGATCTCTTCTTTCCCTACAGTTTCCCTATGGACCACATCATCTCTCCCAAGCCTTCAAATATGACCTCTATGTAAAAAGTATTGTTATCATTAATCTTGACCTCTCTCCAGAGCATGAGACATTTACACCCACCTTTGAGTATGTCATACATAAACTCAAATAATAAAAATTGCAGCAAGTTCTCAGGACTAAACTGTCTACTAAACAAATTCAAACTTCACTCCTAACTGTAAAATTTAAGACTTCTGGGATCCTACACCAATCTAATTTCCAAACAAATCCTGTTCTTTTCCACACCAGGAATCCTATACTCCAATGAAACGGAACTGCTCTCTGTTCTCACAATTCCACTCCCTTTTCTTACTTTCTTTGCCTGTGTTCCTGCGCTTTCCTTACTGTGCATGCTCACCTCACTTCTACACCCTATGTATGCTTTAATGGGAATGTTTTACCAGATAATTCACAAACATCAAAACTAAACAAAATGTAAACCATATATGAGTAGATCTTGAAAGGAAGTTACCTGCAGCAGTCAGAAATGTATCTCATTCTGTTTACTTATGTTCAGACTGCTGGCAAAACCTCAAGCCTGTTCATAACAAGACTTGTTTCTCCTTGGCACTCATATCTCCGCACTCTACTTGCTTTTCCAAAGAAGTAATGTTCCTGTCTTCATTTTCAAATTCCCTCATACCCACACCTCCTGATCAGCCTTTCTATACTAATAAAATAATCAAGCTTTCTCTTTCTCTCTTTTCTGAGGGGCTAGTAGAAGGCTGTTGCTTCTGTTCCTCCCTTCTTATGCCAAGAGTTTCTTTCCCTCTTTCTCTCTGCCTCCCTCCTCTCCAGTCTCATTCATCATTTGATTCTATGCAGAAAATACTGTCACACATCAGTAGCCATCTGTAGCAACCACTCTCAACTTTATTTCCCTAACTTGTTTTTCTCTAGCCTACTTCTAAACAAATACACTGACATAACATTCAGATCAGATATCAAAGACATCCTCTAATATTATATACATATGTAGGCACATGCATAATGTTTAGAACTTTTAAATTACTAGCTAATTCTAGACTCACATTTTTACTCTTGATCTGCTCTCCTTAGATTAGCTAATTCATGACCCATGAAACCACTCTGAGCAGGGCCGATAGAGGAAATCACCTTAATCTCATGTCTGTGCCCCAGGGGAAAAAAAAAAGTGCATGTGAGAGGACCAAAGGTCCAGGATATGAAAAAGGACTCACTGAAGTAAGTCTCCGAAGGAGAGAATGGGGTGATGCCACCTCAATTTTTTACCCTTTTGTTGTTTTCTTTTTGGACCTGTCAAGTGAGGTGCTGAGATGAGCGCTCTCCTTCCCAGAGCTCAGCAATCAAAGTGAGGATGCCACAAACATGCCCAGGATAGAGAAGATAAAGCTCAGTGGGGACAAACAATGTAAGGAGGGCAGTAAAGCAGAGCCTTTAGAATCCATTACTGGATGCAGCCCAACTTGGACAACGACCCGCAGCTTTATCACAATAGCAGACTTTTTTCTTCACCTCTGGGTGATGAAAGGCTCCAAGCCCAGATTTCTGCAAAATGAATGAACAAGGCTGACTGCACTCATGTTGACTCATTTTACGCCTGTGTTTATGAGTTAGAATGGGTGTGCAACAAACCATGAATGGTGGATTCTCATTATATTGAAATGGGTTATGTACGCATCTCCACTAACTGGGGAAGGGGTTTGATAATACATTAAGATGTGGAAGAAAACAGGAACTGGGGAGTCGGAGAGTCTAAGATTTCAACCTTACCCTTAGCACCTAAGAGCTTAATAACCTCAGACAAGTTCATTTAACATCTCTGAGCTTCAGTTCCTCATTTAGAAAAGCCAGAGGTAAGAATACGTATTTTATATGTTAGTCAGGAGGGTGAAATGAGGTGACAAATGAAAGTGCCTGGGGTAGTGCCTGGGTCTTGGTGGTGCTCACAAGGTGTTTCCCTCCGCTCTCTACACTTGCGCTCGGCCATCCTCCACATTTTCATCACATGTAGGTAAGGAAGGTACATAGCCATGCTCACAAGGATCTGGTGAGGATCAAAGAGAGAACATAAATCCAGCACAGGGCTTGGCCCTCATCACTTAGTAAATATTTGTTCTTCTTCTCCTTCAAACTGTGAGCTAGTTTTCACCAAGATCCTCTGAACACATATATGATAAAGGCCTTTAGAACTTGTCTATCCACCAGTTTCTTCTGCCAGAAAGCAGTGTGTCATCTTAGAGACTTGTCTCCCTCATCTTCTTCATCTGACCCCTAATAACTGCCCCAAACTTAGAGAACTGTGAGTCAGTGATGATCCTCTAGCCCCTTGCTACTCAAAGTGTGGTTGTGGAACTGCAGAGTCAGCATCACTGGGTGGCCGTTAGAAGCACAGACTCTCAGGTCCACCCACACCCGCTGAAGTAGAATCTGCATTTTTAACAGCATGACGAGTATATACACCTTAAAGTTTGAGATGCATGATTCTAACCAAAACTCTGAAACTCCTGTAAGAATTAAAAACAGGCCAAATGCTTTTTATTTAACTAAAAAATGCCAAGTTAATATATTAGAATTGAGAGACAAAACCTACTTCTTCATTTTAATGTCCTCTTCATATCAAGGGGGAACATTGCTGGTATTAATGTTGGGAAGTGTTAGTACACTTCTTTATTTACTTATTTATTTATTGAAGTATAGTTGATATAAAATCTTATATTGGTTTCAAGTATACAATACAGTGGTTCAACAGTTACCCATATTAAATCTTTACCCCAACTAGTGCGGTTACTACCTGCCAACATTGGAAGACATTATGAAATCATTGGCTATATTCTCCATGCTGTACTACCATCCCCATGATCAACTTATATTATTGTTGAGAATGTTTTGTGCCCCTTTATCCCCCTCACCCTCTCCACCTATCCCTCCCAACCCCTCCCCCAAGGTAACCACCTGTCCCTTCTCAGCATCTATGAGTCTACTGCTATTTTGTTCATTTTGGGGTTTTTTTGTTTTTATATTCCACAAATAAGTGAAATCATATGGTATTTGTCTTTCTCCACCTGGCTTATTTTACATATAATAATGTCCACCCATGTTGTTGTAATGGCAGGATTTCTTTCTTCTTTATGGCTAAATAAAATATCCCATTGTATATATGTACCACATATTTTTTATCCATTCCTCAATGGACACTTAGGTTGCTTCCATATTGTGGCTATTGCAAACAGTGCAGCAATAACCATAGGGTTGCATTTTTGAATCAGGGCTCTTGTTTTCTTCAGGTAAATTCCTGGAAGTAGAATGACTGGGTCCTGCAGTATTTCTATTTTTTGTTTTTTTTGAGGAACCTCCATACTGCTTTCCACAGTGGCTGCACCAATTGACATTCCCACCAACAGCGTAGGAAGGTTCCCTTTTTTCTAAATCCTGGCCAACACTTGTTATTTCTTATATTTTAGATAGCAGCCATTCTAACTGGCATTATCTCATTGTGGTTTTGATTTGTCTTTCCCTTATGATTAGTGATGTGGAGCGTCTCTTCATGTGCCTGTGGGCCATCTGAATTTCTTCTTTGGAGTAATGTCTGTTCAGGTCCTCCGCCCATTTTATAATCAGGTTATTTATTTTTTGGTGTTCTTTATGTATTTGGGATGTTAAAACCTTATCAGATGAATCATTTACAAATATATTCTCCCATATTGTAGGTTACCTCTTTGTTCTATTGATGGTATCCCTTGCTGTACAAGAAGCTTTTTAGAGATGTAGTCCCACTTGTTCATTTTGGATTTTTTTCCCTTGCCTGAAGAGATGTGTCCAGGAAAAAATTGCTCAAGGTTATGTTCAAGAGATTTTTGACTATGTTTTCTTCTATATGGTTTCATGTCTTACTTTCAGGTCTTTTATCCACTTTGAATTTACTTTTGTGTATGGCATTAGACAGTAATTCGGTTTCATTCTCTTGCATGTTGCTGTCCAGTTTCCCCCAACACCAGTTATTGAAGACACTGTCTTTTCTGCATTGTATATTCACGGCTCCTTTATCAATATTAATTCTTCCTATTCATGAGCATAGGATAGGTTTCCATTTATTTGTGTCTTCTTTCATTTTTCTCATGATTGTCTTACAGTTTTCAGAGTACAGATCTTTCACCTCCTTGATTAGGTTTATTCTTAGGTATTTTATTCTTTTTGATGCAGTAGTAAATGAAATTGTTTTCCTGATTTCTCCTTCTGCTAGCTTGTTAGTATATAGGAATGCCACAGATTTCTGTGCATTAATATTGTATCCTGCAACTTTGCTGAATTCAGTTATTAGTTCTAATAGTTTTTTTTGGTGGAGTCTTTAGGGTTTTCTATATATAGTATCATGTCATCTGCAAATAGTGACAGTTTAATTTCTTCCTTACCAATTGGATAACTTTTATCTCTTTATCTCATCCAACTGCCATGGTTAGAACCTCCAGAACTATGTTGAATAAAAGTGGTGAGGTTTTGTTCCTGATCTTAGAGGATAACCTTTCATCTTTTTGCTATTAAGGATGATGTTGGCTGTGGGTTTGTCATATATGGCTTTTATTATGTTGAGGTACAAAAAGTCTATATCCATTTTGTTGAGAGTTTTTATCACGAATGAATGTTGAATATTTTCAAATGCTTTTCCAGCATCTATTGAGATGATCATGTGGTTTTTATCCTTCTTTTGTTAATGTGGTGGATGACATTGACTGATAAGAGTATTTTACCATCTTGCATCCCTGGAAGAAATTCCACTTGGTCATGATGGGTGATTCTTTTGATGTATTTTTTAATTCAGCTCACTAATATTTTGTTGAGGATTTTTGCATCTATGTTCATCAGGGATATTGTTCTATAGTTTTCTTTTTTCTAATGTCTTTGCATAGTTGTGGTATTAGAGTGATACTGGTCTCATGGAATGAGTTTGGGAGCATTCCCTCCTCTTCTACTTTTTGGAATACTTTAAGAAGGATAGACATTAGCTCTTCTTTAAATATTTGGGAGAATTCAGCTGTGAAGCCAACTGGACCTGGCTTTAGGTTTGTTGGGAGTTTTTTGATTACCAACTCGATTTCATTACTGGTAACTGGTCTGTTTAGGTTTTCTGTTTCTTCCTGGGTCAGTATTGGAAGGTTTTATTTTTCTAGAGATTTTTCCATTTCTTCTAGGTTGCTCCATTTATTGGCACATAATTTTTCATAGAATTCTCTAATAATTCTTTGTATTTCTGTGGTGTCAGTTGTGAGTATTCCCTTTTCATTTCTGATTTTTTTCATATGGGTACTTGCTCTTCTTTTCTTAATAAGTCTGGCTAGAGGTTTGTCTATTTTATTTATTTCTTAAAGAACCAGCTCTTGGTTTCATTGATTATTTTCTTTTGTTTTATTATTCTCTATTTTTTATTATTTCTTTATTATATCCTTCCTTCCCTTTGGGTTTCATTTATTCTTCTTTTTCTAGTTTCTTTAGTTGTGAATATAGGTGGTTTATTCAAATTGTTCTTGTTTCTTGAGGTAGGTCTGTATTGCTATGTAGTTCCCTTTTAGAACCACTTTTGTGGCATCCCACAAATTTTTAACTTGAATTTTTGTTTTCATTTGTCTCCATGTATTTCTTGAATTCTACTTTGGTTGGTTCATTGATCCATTGATTATTTAGAAGAATGTTGTTTAGCTTCATGTGTTTGTGGGCTTTTTTCTTTGTGTACTTCATTTCTAGTTTCACACCATTGTGGTCTGAGAAGTTTTTTGATAACAATTTCAATCTTTTTAAATTTGCTGAAGCTCTTTTTGTAGCCTAGCATGTGATCTATTCTGGATAATGTTCTATGTACACCTGAAAAAATGTGCTTTTTGGTGTACATCCTGCTGCTGTTTGGTGGAATGTTCTGTAAATATCTGTTAAGTCCATCTGATCTATTGTGTTGTTCAGTGCTTCTGTTTCCTTATTTATTTTCTGTCTGGTTGATCTGCCCACTGATGTAAGTGTATTTGTTAAAGTCCTTTAATATGAATGAGTTGTGGTCTACTTCCCCCTTTAGTTTTGATAGTATTTGTTTTACATATTTAGGTGTGCCTATGTTAGGTGCACAGATGTTTATAATTGTTATATCCTCTTATTGAACTGATTCCTTTATCATTATGTAGTATCCTTTGTCTTATTACTTTCTTTGTTTTGAAATCTGTTTTCTCTGATATAAGTACTGCTACTTCTGCTTTTTTCTCCCTATTATTTGCATGAAATATCTTTTTCCATCACTTCACTTTCAGTCTGTGTATGTCTTTGGGTCTGAAATGAGTTTCTTGTAGGCAGCACATAGACAGGTCTTGTTTCTTTATCCATTCTGCCACCCTATGTTTTTTGAATGGTTCATTCGGTCCATTTACATTTAAGGTAATTATTAATATGTATGTACTTATTGTCATTTTATTGATTGTTTTCTGGTTGTTTTGTAGTTCCTCTCTTAAACTCTTCTCTTGTTATTTGATGGTTTTCTTTAGTGCTGTGATTGGATTTCTCTTTTTAAATTTTTTTGTGTATCTGTTATAGGCTTTAGGTTTGTAGCTACCATAGGTTCCCAGATAGTTTCCTAACTATACAACAGTCTATATTAGGTTGATGGTCACTCTATTTCAAACACAATCTAAAAGTACTTCTTTTTTCTTCTTCTTCCTCCTCCACACTTTATGTATTAGATGTCATAATCTGTATTTTTTTGTGTATTACCATGACTGATTTTGTATATAGTTGGTTATTAATTTCATTTTGTTTTGTTTTTATCTTTATATTTGCTTGGTAAGTAATTGGTCTACTACCTTTACCGTGGATTTATTTTCATTGGTAAAATCTATTTAGGCTTCAGTAAGGCCATTTCAGTGGTGGTGAATTCCTTCAGCCTTTGTTTATCTGGGAAAGTTTCATCTCTCTTTCAAATTTGAATGATTACCTTCTGGATAGAGGATTCTTGGTTGAAGGTCCTTCTGTTTCAATACATTAAATATTTCATGCCACTCCATTCTGGCTTATAAAATTTCTCTGAGAAGTCTACTAGCCTGATGGGGTTTCCCTTATAAGAAAATGTTTGCCTCCCTCTAGCTGCATTCAATACACTCTCTTTACCATTAATCTTTGTCACTTTAATTATATATGTCTTGTTGTCTTCCTGTTTTCCTTTTGTTAGGGGCTGTCTGAGCTTCCAGGACCTGTGTGCCTATTTCTTTCCCCAGATTGGGGAAGTTTTCAGCTGTTATTTCTTCAAGGAGACTTGCTACCCCTTTGTCTCTCTCTTCTCATTCTGCTATATGAATAATGTTTTGTTTGGAGTTGTCACACAGCTCTTTTAGCATTCTCTTGTTTCTAGAGATTCTTTTTTTCACTTTTTCTCAGGTTCATTGTTTTCCAGTTCTCTAATTTCCCTCTAATTGATTGTCTCCTCTACTTACAGCAATCAATTTTTCTTTTCTGATATCATATTCCTCAGCTCTGAATGGCTTTTTTTCTAACTCTCTATCTCTTTGTTGAAGTCTCCCCTGAGATCATCAAAACTTTTCTGCACATCAGTGAGCATATTTATGACTGTTACTTTGAAATCTGTATCAAGAAAATTGGTGATTTCTCTCTCATTTAGCTTTCTTCCTGGTATCTTATCCTGTAGTTTTGTTTAGAACATATTCTTTGGCCTCCTCATTTTGTCAGGGTTTGTGTGTTTCTTCCTTTGGATTAAGTAGATCCTTTATGCCTCCTGGTCTAGAGAGTAGTGGCTTTATGAAGAAAGTGTCCTGTCATGCCCAGAAGCTCAATACTCTTTTCTCACCAGTCACTGCTTCTCCTTGGTGTTGGAGGCACAGTTGCTGTTGGTGGGTATTTGGGCAGGGCCGCCTTTCTGCCTTTATATCAACAGTGGCTGATCTCAATCCACCATAATTGGCAGCTTGCCCTAGCTGGCCCTTTGTTAGCAGAGCAGCAGAGTATGTCCTGGGATTGTTGTGGGTAGGGCCACTGTCTTCCTGCCCAGTAACTATGGTGGTACTGCTGGCCAGTTAAATTTCCAGGGAATATTTTTGAAAGTTCATGAAAGAATAAAGTCCAGAAAAAATGCTTTTTTATATGAGGTAGAGGG
The DNA here is from genome assembly GCA_032199065.1 of Smutsia gigantea. Classification (NCBI taxonomy): domain Eukaryota; kingdom Metazoa; phylum Chordata; class Mammalia; order Pholidota; family Manidae; genus Smutsia; species Smutsia gigantea. Next base: position 200,307 of record JAVSCE010004953.1, on the reverse strand, counting down.
GTTCCTTCTTAAAAAAATATATTGCATAAGTCATCTATCCATAATGGTAATAATGGAAAGAGTGTGATATTGGTGTCAGAATTGGCTCAATGAAGTTCAATAAACAGATTTGAATATATTTAAGAAATTAGCATACCAATGAGATATAATTTTTAATTGGGAGATAAGAGGATCACTCAATAAATGGAATTGGAATAACCAACTTTAACTGGAGAAAAAATAGATCCCTACCTCACACACTACACAAAGTAACTTCTAGATGGATTAAAGATTTAAATATAAATGTGAAAATATGCTAGTTCTTTAAAATGTAGATGAATTCTTATATACAGGCTTGAAGAACCATAATAACAATAAGAAACAAAGGAAAGTGTTGAAATGTTTTACTATATTAACATTAAACACTGCTGACTGGGAAAAAGTACAATAAAACAAAAGGCAAGTACTAAATTAAGAAAAAAATACTAAAAAACCCAATAGACAAAGGGTTACTAGCTATATATAAAGTGGTTTAGAAAAAAGATAAACTACCTGATAGAAAAATGTCTAACAAACAATAATAGGCAATTCACAAAATATAAAATGGTTAATAAACAGATTTTTAAAACTCTTATCTCACTAATAAAGATACATAGATTAAACAAGACCTTTTTTTTTTTACTAAAAGACCTTTTCAGATTAGTTGAGAATTTAAGAAAGATACAGATAAGAAAAAATATATAAATAAAAACAAAAAAATTATCCATGAACTAATATTAAAAATGCTTACTCATGAATATAAATTCAAAAAGTAATGAAAATGCCATATTAACTCTTTAGACAATTTAAATAGTTTATATTTTCCTTAGACATTATCTTTTATCCTGTTTTTAAAATAAAAATTGTATATATTTAAGGTATACAATATAATGATCTGATATACATATACATAGTGAAATGATTACTAAAGTCAAGGTAATTAACAAGTCATCTCTTCATATAGTTACCTTATTGTGTGTGTGGACTGCTCCTCAAATCTACTCTCTCAGCAATATTAATACATTATTAAATATGGCCATCATGTTTGCAACAGTAGATCTCTAGACTTATTCATCCTACATAACTGCAAATTTGTACCCTTGACCAACATCTCCAACTGCAAATATTTACCCTTTGACCATTTCCTCCAACACCTCCTACAGCCCCTGGTAACTACCATTCCATTCTGTTTTCTCTGCCTTTATGAGTTTGATTTTTTTCTCTCTTTGTTTTAAGATTCTACATACAAGTAAGATCATGCTTATCTTTCTCTGGCTTATCTCACACAGGTTCATCCATGTTGTCACAAATGGCAAGATTTCCTTCTTTCTCATGGCTTAATAATATTCCATTGTCTCTCTCTCTCTCTCTCTCTCTCTCTCTCTCTCTCTCTCCCTCTCTCTCTCTCTATATATATATATGTGTGTGTGTGTGTGTGTGTGTGTGTGTGTGTGTGAGTGGGGGCAATATATATATTGTCTTCTTTATCCATTCATCCATCAACAGACATTTAGTTGTTTCCATACCATAGCTATTGTGAATAATGCTGCAAAGAACACAGGAGTGCAGATATCTCTTTGAGATATTGATTTTTGTTTCCTTTTTATATATACCCAGAAGTGGGATTCCTGGATCGTATGGTAGTCCTATTTTAAACTTTTTAAGGGACCTCCACATTGTTTTCCATAATGACTGTACAGATTTACATTACCACCAGTGTACAGGAGTTCCCTTTTGTCCATACCCTCACCAACACTTGTTATATTTTGTCTATATTATAGTGGTCATTCTAACAGGTTTAAGGTGATAATCTCATTGTAGTTTTAATTTCCCTGATGATTGTTTATGTTGAGTACCTGTTGGAAATTTGTATGTCATCTTTAGATAAATAGGTCCTTCACCCATTTTTTTCAACTGGATTATTTTTCTTCTTGCTATTGAGTTGAGTTCTTTGTATATTTTGGATATTAACCTCTTATCAGATGTATGGTTTGGAAATACTTTCCCATTCCTTAGGTTGTCTCCTCATTCCACTGACTGTTTCCTTTGCTGTGCAGAAACTTTTTAGTTTGATGTAATTCCATTTGTCTATTTTGTTTTTGTTGGCTGCGTTTTTAGGATCATAGTCAAAAGATCATTTCCAAGACCAATGCCAAGGAGCTTTCTCCTATTGGTTTCATGGTTTCAGGTCTTACATTTAAATCTTTAATCCATTTCCAGTTGATTTTTATATGTAGAGTGAGATGAGGGTCATATTTCATTCTTCTGCATGTGGAAAACCAGTTTTCCAAATACCATTTTTTGAGGAGACAGTCTTTTCCTCATTGTTTGTTTTTGGCACCTTTTTCAAAGATTAATTGACCATAATGCATGATTTACTTCCAGGATCTCTATTCTATACCATTGGTCTATATGTCCATTATTATGTCAGAACCATTTTGCTTTGATACGTATATATGTATTTCTTTCTTTTTCTCAAGATGGCTTTGTAGCTAAGAGACTCAAGATAACTTTGTTGATATATGAAGGAAGGGACCAATGGATGAATCTTCAAGCTTCTTGATATCAATTTTTCCTGTAGCTGAATCTTTCAACAGAACATCCAAGGACAAGGAGGTCTTTAGAGCACAGTTGTCTGTTTTTGTCAACTACTAGTTGAGTGACCATGAGCTAGTTATCTAAGTTCTTCTCTTCTTTAATAAGATAATAATAATGATTTAATACTACTATTAATATGAATAACATAATAATAAAAATAATAGCATTAATAAACATCTTTATGCTTTGATGTAAAGCTTGACTACAACAATGTCTTAAAGCATTTAGCACAGTGCCTGGTATAAAATAAGAATTTTAAAAAGACAGCAATTCATAGAGTTCTGCCCTGAGCCCAGAACTTCTGACCCTGAGGTCCCACATGACTAGAGCAGAATGAATTAAGAAGAGGGCAGGTGATGGAGTTAAAGAAGGAGCAGGATGTAGATTATGTAGTACCTTGTAAACCAGAGTCAAGAAGGTGGATTTTACTCTGGAAAAAAAAGCCAGAGAGAGTTTTGAACAGAAATGTGAAATAATTTGGTTTATAGTCAGAAATAGTTTTGCTCACATTTATAGCCATAGCTCATAGAACAGTGCCAACACAGTGTAGGTGTTTAGTAAACCTATCTAAACATCTATAGGAGTATTCAGTGCTAACTGATAGCAATTTCACTTCTGCTTATTTTCATGGAAGTTTCAAAACTGCATGGTTAAATATGGTGTTAATGAGGTGTTCTTCCCAACCCCACAAACTACTCTTTGAGAGTGTCTCTACTTCTTCTCTACTACTGCACTGAATGCAAAACTATATAGTTGGTGCTCAAAGTTTCCACCAAATATAATACTTCTAAGAGAAACGTCCATCTTTTAGATAATTATCATTATTTTAGCATCACTTAATTTGTTACTTAGCAAAACTTTTCCTCATTAAATTTTCATCAGTAAAAGATCTGATCATTTCTTAGTGAACATCTACCTTTGGGATAAAAAAAGGAAAAGAGGAAGCCTACAAGCCATGTTAGTGTCACCTAAGCTCACATGGGAAGTAACTATCCCATTATATGCCACATAACTAGAATTCTGTCTGGATTTTTGTCTCCCTCTCTCTCCCATATATATATATGGATAGATATAGATATAGATATATAGACATAGACATAGATATAGATATATATAAAGATTGCTAATTTGGAAAAAACCCAAAGGGTAGTAATAATGATAAAATGCCTGGAAAACATGCCATTAAAAAGAGTCTAAGAATGGAACATGAACTGCCAAGAGATCAGATAATGGACGGAAGCAAAAAAATATTTTAAAATATCATGTGGGAAATAAACCTCCTAAAAGGAAAAATAACTATTTTTTTTCTCAGTCCAGACACTTATATATTATAGTTTAAAAAGAAAGATAATTAAATTATGAGCCATGCAAAACACATTATGCCTTATAGTATGTTCGATCAGAAAATGTAGCAGAAATGGGGAAAATTGGTAAGCTAACAGTGGAAGACTCAGTATGTCACTATGGTCCTTCTAGATATCTCAGGCAATGGCTTCTGAATCCAACAGAAATTTTTTACATCTAAATGCTTAGCAGGTATTGCTGCAAATGAATTGGCACAAATGGATGGGATGCCAACCATTTTTTAGAAAACTGTATGGTTATCCTTCTATGCCCAAATATAGGAGAAAGGAGAAGAAAAAACATAAGGAGACACTGTTCTTACCCACCTAAGAGCCATGATTTTAGGGAGAAGACAGCATGTATACAAATACCAAATAAAAGTTAAAGAAGTTGGGGGAGGGAGGACTTGCAGAATATGGAAGAAGCTAGTCTCAAGATTCTGAATTTGAATCCTAGTTATAGTACTGCTTTAAAGCTCATCTCAAGGGTCTGACTGGCATATGTGAACAGGCCAGTTGGAATCACTGCTTTAAAATCCTGCCCCAGTAGACATGATCAATGGGAGAATCCACCATCCTATGGGTTTGTCTTTGACACCCTAAACATTTAAATGAAGAGTGAACATGCAGCCAACCACCTTGCTGTCAAACATTCAGAGATGACTATGTGCTTTTTATTCCTAGTTTTCTTGGTTCAGCTTCCTTTCCAACTCTTTGTTCTCCCTCCATCCCAACCTCTAATGATCCCCCACCTCCCAAATTCTACTCTCACTTTCCAGGAATATTCATTGTTCTCCAAGCATGTCCTTGTCCTCTCCTCCTGGTGCCAATGGCATCTTGACTCAAACATACTCCCGTCTTCCCCAATCTCTTCATTCATGTCCAGGTCATCTATAAATGCCTTACCTCTTCCATGAGTTATCTAATCTCACTCTTCCCGATTCTTCCCTAGACCTGTCTTTACACCTGAAGCCTGAACTGAAATGCTTATTTTTATTTCCTGCCCACTAATTTATACAGTCTCAGAGGTCAATTACTGTATTTTATTCACTGTTATATTTCATGCCACCTAACAAAGTGCCTGGAACAAAGTAGTTTCCAATGAATGTCACTGGACTACAATAGAAGTAAGAGGAGATAGGCATTAATTAGGAAATGGCAACAAGTGAATAAATTCTCCCAGAGAGAAGATTGTCTTAAGACTAGGGTATAATTTTCTAAAGTTTACTCTGTTTTGAAAGAATTATAGAAAGTAATATATGTGCATTTCATAAACTTGGAAAAGGAAAAATTGAAAAAAGGAAAATACATCACCATTATTCTGCCATTCAGAGACAACCACTGAAAACATTTTAATATGTAAATATCCTAGTTTTCTTTTTAAGGATTTTACATAGTTGTTATTATACTCCATATATGTAATTTTTCTCTCAAAGGTTATTAAAAGCTTTTCACAGCTTGTACTTTTAATTACAGTATCTTTGAGTATCTAATTCTATTGTTAAACCATATTTTACCTAATCATTTCCTAATTATTGGACATGTAAGATGGTTTCCAACTTTTCTCTAATTAAAATAATTCAGTGCTTAATACCTCTGACCAACAAGTTGTCTTTCCATCTTTTTAGAAAATGGTGTTTAATGGGAACTTAAGCTATTTTTTTTTTTGCTATAAATAACCTTGCTTGGTCTTTTAATGAGTCCCAGTATTTTTTGTTTTCCTCAGCTTTGCTAATTTCCTGTCTGTTGAATCTCTGCTGCCCTGTTGATATCAGTTATGTTCTTGGTTTTTTATACTACCCATGTCATTTATTCAATCCTTTTCTCTGGCTGCCTGGATACATTTTGACAGATGCTTTCTAATGAAACTGGACATATTCCATGTTCTCAAATCACTAGTTCTTAATTAATTAGGATTTGGGGAAGATTTTCAAATGATTGAGTCTTCTATTGGCAGAGTATCTTAGTTACTGTAAAAATTAGGAACAGTTCTATTTACTTTACAAGAGATCTTATCTTTTACAGTTTTGAACATCTTAAAGCTATTTTACATGTGTTACCTTATTAATTCTTATAAAAAAATAATGTGTTATTAACACTGTACAGATGAGGAATCTGAAGCTCTGGGAAGCAAGGAAAAAACTGAGTTAGGTTCCTATTGCTGCTGGGACAAACTACCACAAGCCTAGCAGCTCAGTGCAAGTTTGTCCTAATTCTGGAGGTCTGAGCGGGCTAAAATCAAGGTGTGGCAAGGCTATTATTCCTTTCTGGAGGCTCAGAAAAGATTCTGTTTCCTTGCTTTTTCCAGCTTCTAGATGCTGCCCACATTCCCTGGCTCATGGCTTCTTTCTTTACCTTCAAAGCAGGCTGAGTCCTCCCCGTATCACATCACTCTGACACTGACTCTCCGCTTCTCTTTCTCACTTATTAGGGCTGCTGTGATTACTCTGGTCTTGCCAAGATAATCCAGGATTAGTCTCTCATTTTAAAATCCTTCACTGAATCACATTTGCAAAGCTAGTTGGATTTTGATTTTTGGTTTTGGGTGTGTATGTTGTGGTTTTTGGATTTTTGTTGTTTTTGCCGTGTAAGTGAACATATTCACAGGTTTTGGGGATTAGAATGTAGACATCTTTGAGGGGCCATTATCTGCCTAACACAACTATCCACATCTGAAGTAAAAGCTGTAAAAGTAATGTGACGTTGCTACATGGCATTAAGCAAAGTGAGGTCCCTGTAATGTAATGATCACAAAAGCTACAATCCATACACGTGCTTAGAAAAATCATTCCTATGCAAGTGCATATCTGTGACACAAGTGTAGGTTTCATTGGCCATACATTAATCTATTTGCCCAAGCTGAAATTCGCATTTATTCAATTTGGATAACTCCTTTTCCTATTGTATAGTAAATCTGAAACTGCTGTGTCTCTAAATGTATCCAATAAAGGATTTTTAAAAATTACATCCTAATTGTAAAAACATGCTTACTGCTCACACATTGGTGTGGATTAATTAGTGTAATTAGTCTTGTGTATATAACCACTGCCCAAAATGTCCCCGACAGCTAGAAAGCAACCAGTCACATAATGCCTTGTGGGCAACTTTGCATGTAAGGGCCAAGCAGCTGGTGATTTACTTTTTTGCATGGTTGTCAAGAAAAACAACCAAAAATACGGCACTTAATATTTCACATTCTGAAAGTGAAGATAAATTGTATTACGTCTCTACATTAACTTGGCTTTCACCTGTGAATTTGCTTTAGTGGGTGTTTGGATAAATATGGAGTGACTTCTTATCCAGTGTGAACACCACTATGGCTAATGTTAAATTGAAATCGTTACATAGCTTGTTGTATATCAAGGTCTCTTACTCTGGATATTGTTTTAAAAATCTGTTTTTGTCTTTTTTTTTTCAGTATGAAGTCTTAGAAATGGATCTTTTTTCTCACGTATTAGAAGATGGGGGTGTCATTCTTGGTGAAGGCTCCATGAAGAAGGTGATTACAATTGCTTTGTAATTTTAACTTGAAGGCTTAAACCACCCAGCTCATAGTTTATGGGGAAGCCAAAAGTAAGAACGATGGATAAACCTTTAAATATAAGTGACATGCATGATAATTATAAAAAATAATAATTCTTTGTAATAAATTTATTGATATAAGTGTTTTAAAATGCCAAGCTTAAACAAAAGATCTTTCCTTATAGGGGTCTTATATCTTTTCCTTTAAAAAACAACACCTGTTAAAACTAACTTAATATTCACATAATCATTGTTGTATTTATGAATTCAAATCCTTTATAAAAAGCACAATAAATAACAGATCATTTACAAAGCTTCTTCCCTTAAAAAGTTTTGGAATAATTTCCCTTAAAAAGTTTTGGACATTTCTCAGTGAACATAGAGAATTCTGGTTATTTTAAAAACTGTTTACAGTTGAATGTCTAAAAATGAAAATATTTATTTTTTTACTTTGTGGAATATCAGAGAAGTCAAATATATATATACCTAGCATAAAGATCTGTAGTAATAAAAGGATGTACATGCAACTAAATATGATATTTGGATATTTGGAACAGGTGGAGCTTTCAAAAAAAAAGGTTCCTAATTATTCCTATACTGTTGAAATTATTTTAATTTTGCATCTCAGCAGATATATTTGTATGCTGGAAACAGGTGTTCATCAAAAGACGGTGATAAAGAGACACTGCAGTCGGGGCTTGGAGCCTGGCCTGCCTGGTGTGATGGCAGATGAATTAGAAAAATCCTGCTAGACATCTCTACACTTCAGAAGGAGATTACACCTTTTTTAAAAGGCAAAACATGTGGTTCAATTACTTATTGTCTTGGCATGTGGGTATGATGAAAGACGGAGTCTTAAACATCAATAGAGCTAAACTAACATCCCAGATGGGCTTCAGAAGAGGGGACTCCTGCAGCAATCCACCTGCACAAAAAGCAACTGGGAAAAAAATTGAAGGAAGGCTTCCTTCCCCTCCCCTGTTTAATTTGTTTCTTTATATTAAAAAGCCATTTAATGAATAACATGAGCTATGGGGAAAAAAATGAGAGCAGAGAACTTTTATTTAAATGTATTTTTTCTGGGTGATCCAGCAGTAGATGAGGTTTTATAGCTCTCTGCAGAATGCTGTGCAGGGCTCCCAGGGTCCTGTGGGTTATAACAGGGAATCACCAAGCCCAGGTGAGAAAAGGCAATGTAGAGCTCCACAATGCCTGGGAGTACATAGACTACATGCTGTGTGACCTTAGGTTAATCATAGAACCTCTCTGGGCCTCATCTTCTATATCTGCAAATTATTGAATTGTGATTCCATCTGGTCCCATGCTGTTACCATCTGAATATGGTATTCATTTCAGTCACAACACATACACAGCAAATGCCACACTGGGGGATGACGAACACAGAGAAACTCAGTGGGGACCAGCATTTCTCCACAAACTACTTCTACATTCAGACATGACTAGAGTTCCCCAACAGTTCTTCAGATGCACAGTACGATGGCATAAAGTGGTCAAGAGTTAGTAGTGGGGCATAGGGGCTGAGGAAGAGAAATAGGAAGGATAAAGAGCAAAATTATGCTTTATTAATCACATGTATTATACTAAATTCACACTGAGTCCAACCAACAACCCTGCAAAGTAGGTATTACTAATCCATCGTATGAGAAACTAAAATCTGATTGCCAGCACCTGCTGAGCTAGAATCATGAGAAACGCTCTCTGCATTCGGTCATTTAATACTTACAGGAAGTCTATTAAATAGGTTCAGAAATAATGTCATTTCTTTGCCATTGTTGCCTTCCAAAATACCAAAATCATTGCTATCTTTTGAGAAAGTCTTGATCATGTGCTCTAAACTATGTTAAGGGTCCCAAGATTTATGTCAATTAATTCTCCTGACAACTCTATAAATTAGTTGGTACTGTTGTCTCCACTTAACAAATGAGGAAAGAGCCTTAGAGAGACATAATTTGTCCAAGATCAGTTAGTAAAAGAGCTAAGAAGACAGAGTAAGATCTTATAAACACTGTTGTAAACTGCTATTAAAGACTCAAAGAAATTAACAATGTAAGGTCACAAAATTAAATAGTGATCAACAGAGGTGGGATTTGAACTCGTTTGTCTGACTCCCAAGCTCTTCTTGTTCGAGTTTTCTGACCAGTGTCAGAACTGACCAGCATGCAGCCACTCTGATAGATGTGTGTCTGGTACCTCTACGCTCAATGCACTGTGCTAGGTTTGAGATGAGATACAAAGAAGTAAGCACCATTCTCCTCAATCCCCATGAAGTTTACTAGCACCTTGGGGAAATCAAGAAACATTTCAGAAAAACAGTACGAATACGGCATTAAGAGTCAAAGGAATCAGTAGACACAATAGGGGCTGATGACATCAGAGAGAGAACTCTCTTTGGGGTGAGACAGTCAGACAAAGCATGAGGGAGAATGAGGATGGGCAGGATTTTCAAAGATTGGGATGGAAGCAGAGTAGGATGACCATTTGGTCGGAATGATCCTGGAAGATCCCAGCAAGGAGAAACTGAGAACAGAGTATGAACATGGTAAGGACATTTTCTAATATGAAAGAGTCAGAGATTCAGTTGGAAGGTATGTTGGAACCAGATTTTAGACTTTGAATGCACAATATGGATTACAAACATTCAAGACTTCTAAGGTGATATGATTTGACTATACCACAGTCGCCTGCCTTGGGAGAAGGAATCCTGGTAGAAGAAAAGAATGGTTTCTCCTTAATATAAAGACCCACTTTTTAAAAGATACCCATTTTGTTATTCTAAATACAATAAATGCACATCATAGAAAAAATTTGGAAAATGCAGTATAAAGAGAGCAAAGAACATCCATAAGCTTACCATTGAGAGACCATCATTATTAAGATTTTAGTGAATTTCTGTTTAATCTTTTAAGAAATGTTTGCTGAGCACCTGCTACATTCCAGATACTACTCTAGATGCTAAGTCTGGAGCAGTGAAAAAAATCACCCAAATTTCCTGCCCGTAATTAACATTTCACATAAATATTTTTATCATGAGCCTATGGGTGTGTACTCTTTATGTATGCTTTACTTATTGTCATATATAGTGTTTTTAGTTGATTTTCACTGCATATAACATAATAGACATTTGTTATGCTTGTTATTAAATTTTTAAAAATTATTTGGAAACATTTGAAAACCAAAAGTAATACTTAATATTATTAAATTATTTGGAAACTTTTTATGGCTGTGTTACTCACAGTCTACAGATGCTCAAAATCTTATTTACTTATTCTTACTATTATGAGGACATGAGGCCCTCTGTGAAGCTGTTGAAAGTTATGGACAGGCACACCAAATTTAGCATATAATTTCAGGTGTTCATAGATCCTTTCAATTATGGGCCCAAATTTGATAATTTCCCAGTTGTTAGACATTTGAATAACTAATTTTTCACTATTAAAACTTACATTCAATATTCTTGCACATAAAACTTTGTCGATATCTCCAATTATACTATCAAGGTGGATTCCTAAAAATGAGAATTCAGGGTAGGAAAACTTAGACCTTTTTTTAGGGTTCCAAGTTATCTTTTTGCTATTAGTGTGTAGTCTTCTCTTATATTTCTGATTTCTGTGAGTGTTCTTTATATAGCTATAACTTTTTTTTAATAAAAAATTTCAGTGCTGTTATTTGCACAAATAATTCATGATTTTTTTTATCCTAACTGTAGGATAAGCATATATTTATTAATATAAACTGACCTTCTTTGTCCCACTTGATGCTTATCTTGAATTTTATATTTATTGTCACACTGTTTTTCTTTTTATCTCCTGTCATATCTGTTGATGTGAGTTTTTTGCTGTCCTTGAGGGTAGCTTTTGAAAACAGAAATGTCCATTATTTGGTTTATTTTTGGTTTTAAAATTTCTAAAATTAATGGAATAAGATACACATTTTAAATATCTAGTTTTTCCTTGTTTTTAAATTGAACTTAAGAAATTTTTATTTCTATTTATGTTTGGCAGATTTCAGCAATCATTTATTTCTAAGGGACTTTTGGTAATGCTCAATCACATTTACACATAAAAACCTTCAAACATTTAAAACTGTACACATTTCATATATTTGGGTTTTTAACTACCTCAGTTGTCTGACTTAATAAATAAATCTAACCTTCCTAGGTGCATAAATTAAATATCCATTGTTTACATTTACAAATATAATTGATTATTTTGGTTGCCAATATTGTACTTAAACCAGTTAGATTTCAACTTAAAAAAGTAAATTTAAATCACTTATTCAATTTAACATATTAACAATTAATATTTAAACTGAGTTACAAGGCTGTAATAGAGCCAAATTAATCAATTTTGAATAGACTCTAATAGACCAAATTAATTTTAACAGTCCAAGTACATAAGATCCTAAATATGTGCATGTACCTTAACACAAAAATATTTATATATTATGGCTTTGATTTTCTTTGCCTTTTTATACTTGATTTTAAATTTTCCAGAGGTTAAAACATGCATACCTACTAAAGGACAATTTCCATGGTAATTAACTGAAGCTACTTAATTCTCAATCTTTCCACACTGAAAGGTATGAACCTACCCATTCTAGATAACTGGGATTATTTATAGCCAGAGCTCCTGGCTAGCAGGAGAGCCACGCCTTGCCTGTTGACACCAGATTGGACCCTACTTTACAGCCACCATTTAAAATTTAAATATTAGATTATAAAATTTAATTGGTCTTTTGTTTGTGTAGCCCACATTCATAAAGTTTGAAATGTTATCTGCTTTGTTTTCTCTATTATGAAATTATTTATTTAAAATTTTTTTTGCATATTGAACTATTTTTGTTATGTCCTATGTTTGTTTCTCTAGTTATCTGGAAAAGATTTATACTATTTTAATTTTTCTAGTAATGACTCACACATGCACATGCATACACATACTCATCCACACACAATTTTCTCCTTAGTGAAACAGCATCTAATGACTCCTGAACTAAATGAGAAATAGCACATTTTACTTCTTTCTTATCTTTCTCTTAGCCATTTCCCAACTTTTTGTTGTGATCTGGAATTCTGGACTCAGATTACTATTTTATTAGTAGTAGTAGAGGTAGTAGTATAGTCTAGCTATCGATATTTTTCCATTTTTATATTTCATTGGTAATTTAATGAGAAACTGTAGAGAAGGGAGAATAGAGGCATATGCTCAAGTAACCATTTTAAGAAACCATTTTAAGGTTCTTAATATGTATTTCCAAATTACTTTCCAGAAAAGTTGTACCAACATACAGCCTTACCACCTATTCAGAGGGTACCCGTCTCACTACATCCTGCAGAACTGACTACTATTTTTGGAACCTTTACCTATTTTATAGAAGGAAATGGCATTTGAATTTTTTTTCCAATTATTTATTGGGGTAGCTGGGGAAGGAAGTTGTTAGGAACTATAATTACAGTGATCTTCCTCTGATGAAGTTATATTCAGTAATGAAGGACGCTCTCATAATTGAGTAGTTTTGACTCAGGATCCTACTTATATATATTATTAATTAATTTCCAAAGTAAGCATTTCATAATCTTTTCCAATAGGCATTTTCTGGGCATGTAGAGCCAGAAAAAAAGTACAATGGGCAGTAGTTGTTTTTAATACCAAGAATCCACACACTCACTCTTAGTCATTGAACACTGGCGCTATGCTATATGAATTCTCATAAAGTAAATTAGTTAATCAGTAAATTCATGTTAATAGAAAACTATAGTCACAATAACTAATTTGTAAAACCTGTGGTACTGGCAAATATTATGATAAGATATATTGGCTTAATGGTGTTCTGCAAATAGATTTTGATTTGCAAAACTAACCAACACAATAGCAATCATTTCACGTGAAATATTCATATCAGAGATGTTGACTGGGGTGATTGAAAGTCATTCACTTAAAACTAATAAACAAACACACTCATCTCTCTTATAATCCTGGCGTAGGCATACTTAATTTAGCAGTGTTCCTTTGTATTACTTTTGTTCATCAGCAGAAGTGACTTAGAATAAAATTTCGCTCCTCATTTCCTTGACAAATATATATATGCACACATATGTTTCTACATGGATGGTAAAGGCAGGAATAGCATTTCAAGCAGAAGGAATAGCATGAGCAAGCCCATGTGGGGACTGAGGGGGAGGAAGTGGCCAATACTCACGGTAGGACTAGTGAGGTGCACATGAGACCCCTTGCCACCACTCACTTCATTCTGATAATTTCTACCACAATTACCAGAATTTTACCTTTAAACCAGGTTTGGATAAGAATTCCAAAGAAAGAAAAGAATCCATGAAGTAACTTCACCCAGAAACCATTCAAATGTGGTTTAATGAAGGGTGTAATATATTTTAGCACATGTAAAAAAGTTTCACAGATGTCCATTCACTTACTTTAAATCAGGCTGAGTATAGCACAATTTAGATAATATTTTACAAATATTCTTTTATAATTAATAAAGCTAACAAGAAGAAGAAGAAGAAGATGCTGATGGAGTTTATGCCAGGCACATGCATTATCTCATTTTATCCTCATAACGATCAAAGAAATTGTTTCTCTTATTATCCCTATTTTACAGATGAGAATTTAACCAAGGTTGTCCCTCTAAGAAGTGAAGGACACAAGATTTGAACCCAGGCTGTTGGATTCCAGAGTTCATGCTTTTAATTATCACTTTGAAGATAATAATAATGCTGATAACTTCAGGATGTCACAAATATATTTTATTTTTCTAGAAAGCAATATATATCTAAAACTTGTCTCTGTATTTACTTCATCATCAATGTGGAGCTGGACATAGAAACTTACTCATGCTTAAATAAGAGCTGCCGGAATTGCTGTTCTTTCTCCCCTCTCCACTTCATCCAGAATCAAGGTCATTATAATGAATTTGTAGCCCTACAATGAATTCATTTTATGACCACAAATTGTAATGTCCAAAATGCACAAATATGACTTTATGGTCAAAGCATCTAGAAAGAGAATTCTTACTTTAACACAAGTACCTGTAATAATGGCAAAAGAAAGCAGAAAATTATGGGTAAAATAAACTGCTTATTTTTGTATAAACATTGTTTTTCTTTAAGATCTTATCAGTATTAAAGCCCCTCTTTCAAATCACTAAAGTCACTTCACCCTCTTTTTAATTTTGCCCTTTCAGTCCCTCCTCCTACTTCATGAAAAGTTAAGGTTAGAAAACAATCTAAACTAACCCCTTTCCCATGACATTATCATTTCTAGTTTCCAGGAGTTAGTAAGCAACCCTAAATGCAGACTGCCCATGATAAAAGAAGAGGACTGGACCGCATGGTAAATGAGAGGCGACAGGTATGAGCGAACTGCCACTGCAATGGAAAACGCCGCACGCCGGCAGACAGGGGCTGACGTCCAGGTTCCACAGAGAGCTCTTCAGCCCCACGAGAAGGACAGTGGCGGCCCGACAGAGAGGCCGGCAAAGGACACGCACTGGCTGTTCACATCAAAAGAAAACAAAGTCATTTGACAAGATACTCAACCTGTGTCATAATTAAAGAAATGCAAAGGAAAACAGTAAGACATGCACCCCTATGTTTATCGCAGCACTATTTACAATAGCCAAGAAATGGGAGCAACCTAAGTGTCCATCAACAGATGAATGGATAAAGAAGATGTGGTATATATACACAGTGGAGTATTATTCAGCCATAAGAAGAAAACAAATCCTACCATTTGCAACAACATGGATGGAGCCAGAGGGTATTATGCTCAGTGAAATAAGGCAGGCGGAAAAAGACAAGTATCAAATGATTTCACTCATCTGTGGAGCATAAGAGCAAAGAAAAAAACTGAAGGAACAAAACAGCAGCAGACTCACAGAACCCAAGAATGGACTAATAGTTACCAAAGGGAAAGGGACTGGGGAGGATGGGTGGGAAGGGAAGGACAAGGGGGAAAAAGGGGCATTATGATTAGCAGACATTATGTTGGGGGGCATGGGGAGGCCTGTACAACTCAGAGAAGACAAGTAGTGATTCTATAGCATCTCACTACACTGATGGACAGTGACTGTAATGGGGTTGGTGGGGGGGACCTGATGAAGGGGGTAGTTTTAATAACCATAATATTGCATATGTAAATGTAGATTAATGATACCAAAATCAATTATAAAAAAAAAAGAAAACAGTAAGACACAATACTTGTTTTCAGGTTATGGGAAGAAAAACCTGGTTGTAGAGGAATAGTCACACTTATCCTTCATATTTAGAGCACAACTTAGTATTTATCCAAGTTCAAAACGCACACAACCTATGACTTAATAATTTTACTTCCAGCAATATATTCCTAGAGGTGCATTTACACCATTGACCCAGATATACATGCTTAGGGATATTACGGCCACATTGCTTACAGAAGCAAATACCTGGAAAGCACCCAAGTGTCCTTCAAGCACCATTAAAACCCGTCTGGAGGGCCAAGTAAAGAACTGGTCAATGAAGGGAGCTGGAGAGAGGGCCCAAGGTCAGAAGTGGAACAATGAATTAATTCTTTTCACTATATATTTTTTCATTTTTTAAAAAAGTGTGTATTTTTAAATAAATCCACAAAAACAAAAATTTTAAAGATCTTTTGGAGATTTGAAAGAGAATCCAAGGACAAAACTGACATGAGATTTTTTATTTCTTCCACAGAACAGACAGTTCCAAGGATTATAAGGATGCAGAGTGGGAAATAAGCCCTAGGATCATATGCTAAATTTGTGTCCTTGCTCTGTTTTCATATTCTGTGATATTTTCCTAAGAAAAGGACCCAGTTTTACTCATACCATGTATAGCACTTCCCTGTTGCAATGTCAGAATTTAACACATAGTGGCATAAAAATAGTTCAAATCATTTAACTTACTAAATTATAGCACTCTTCAGGCTGCATTCCATACAACCAAGAATATTTTTCTATTTTTAAAGCACTAACCTTTCAAAACCTTTGGTGAACTGCCCACTGTAAGTCCATGATATCAAGACACCATATTTTTATCTCCATTACTATGCAACGTAAGGCTAGCAGTCTTATAAATTCCTCGTAATTGCCAAACACATTACATGGAAGATCACAGCATTAATTTGGAAAGGGGAACAGTTTTATGGCATCTAAAGGACTGAAAAAATTACCTCTAATCCTTTTGGGAATCAAAGAGGCAATAAAGTGAAATTGAGTGCAGAAAGACTCACATTGTAAATCCATTTACTACCAAGCCTGTTTACTCAAGGATTTATTTGTGCCAGTAACTAGTCACCAAAGCTTAAATAGCATGACTTTACCAGAATTTCATTTAAAGAAAGTATCTGGTATTTTTTCACAAATAGTGTTCAGCTGATTAAAACCTAATTACACACATTGAATTAAAGGTATGAGTACATAATAAAGTGTTCTAGTTCAGAGGAATCTGTGCTGGTGTTTGATTTCCAGCTAGTAATTTGGCTGGAATAAAATGGAAACAAGAGAGCAGAACTTTAGAAGGTGCAGATTTATAACAACATGCATTTCTAAACTGTAAAAAGAAATAGACAAATATACTGCACACTTTTTAAATAGGATGTGCTGAAATCTAAAACACCCCTTTCTATTACCCAACACTTATAATCATAACACAAACCACACTCACAGAGGCTAACAGCAAGAAAAAACATATTTCCATTTTAACGCCTTTAGACGATCAAAGCATCAGCTTAATATAATCAGCTGAAATCCATTTACCCGCAAGCATGCCACTGCGCCAGGGGACTGCTTTCCCTTCCAGCCCTATCTATTCTGGAACAGGTGCTGTACTAGTAAATTAATTAGTCTGTGGAGAAGCACCTTGTTCTCCATCTCTGCAGGCCTCCTGTGGGTCGGGGCCTTGAGGACTTTGCCATCTGGGCAGAGTTTCCCCCAGAGAAACAGTCAAAGCCCACAGACTGCAGCCTACAGAGGAAGGTTGAGATGACAATTAACCCTATCAGGCTTCATTTTGTACGGTTTATAGTGTGTCAACATGTTGGCTCCATAAATAATCTGCTACATCAAATAGGTGGGAAGAAATGGTTTCTCCTCTTGTGAAAAGTTATAAAGCCCTCCAGAAAAGAAGTACAATATTTAAGAGAAGTGGTGTCTTTTACAAATATCCAAAGGAGGAAAAATAGGCTCTAGATTTCAAATAAAGTTCATGAGAAAACTATCATCCATTTCTGCTCAATGTAAATCCTGAGGGAGAAGAACTTTAATTTCTTTTTTCAGATCTTTCAAATTTTTCTCTATGGCTTAATGCCTCCTACATATGTGGTCTTAATATCTGGCTAACTCAAGAAATACATGTTTCTTTTTAAAAATAACATATTTGCTCCTTTTTGCCAACCACAGTTATGCATATATGATCTGTTGTCCTGGGAATACAAAATAAAAACAATGAAGATGATTAGCATTTACAGCTTGTAGCAAAATCAACAGATATTTAAGCCTACCTTTTTAATCAGAGTGATCTGAATTAAACACTTCACAGATAACTTTGCAGCCTGGCACAAAAGAAAATGCCCACCTTTCTTTTTTAAGTGTTTAAGTTAAATTTGAAAGAAGGTTTACTGAGAGATTATCACAAAGATTCTTGTAAGAAGGTCCCAATAGTTCTTATTTATGTTCTGTCCCTTCATATTTGACAGATCCTAGGCCCCGATCTCCTTCAGTTCTATGACATGATTCTAAGTTAACGTTTTAAACTTGGGAAAGACACCTTCCCTGTTGGTTTCTCCCTCTTTTGCAACTTCCTTAGACAGCTCCAGTAGGGCCTCGCGAGTCACCACTGGGTTAATGATGTGTTTGGAAGCTTGCTGACAGTGCAAGCAGCTCTGTCTTCTCACGCGTCCCCTGTGTTGATTTTCATGTAAGTTGAAAATATTTGCAAACTTGAGCTGTTTGACATTAAAGCCCAGGAAACTCATTTGGTTCTGCCTAAAGATCGTTCTGAGGGATTAGAAATGAGGGAGGAAGAAAAAACTTTTCATGAAATGCACCTTTTATCGCTTTAAAAATTAGCAGACTTGATACTACCACTTGCACTCAAAACACACGTCCACTGAAGTTACTTTTGGAATTTGGATATAATGTGTTTAGCTTGGAATTTCTCTTGTCATAGTATACTACTTTTATTATATAAGTGCAAAAAGGAAATTGGAGACTTAATGAAAACTTTACTTCTTCTAGTTTTGGTCAGAAGAAAAACCTGAAAAAAATAAGTAAGAACTGAGGAATGACCTTAATGTATATGAGCATTCCTATTTGGCATATGCCCCTTTGTTATTAAATACATAGTTACCATATTGATTAGTAATATTAGCTTGCACCTAACCTTATTACAATTGTTTTTTAACCATAATTTACTATCATGACTCTATTTTTGCAAGCATATGTGTGCTGGAAGGCTCAGAGTCATTCATTAACAAATGCAGAAAGAACTTGAAGCTGGGAGTGGACCATGAAGTTAAGGTACCTATCTTGGTTTGAAGAAAAGGCTCTAACAGCCTCTGACAAAACAGTGCCCTCTAGTGGATAAACACCTGGCATCAAAGCAATTCTCTCACATGGAGTGGGGGCAGGAGTTGGGAATCTGAGCCTATAGATGTCTTACTATTGTTGACATTATGAATAAGAAGAGCAGCATCTAGGGTAATCCCAAAGACAAGGAGGGCATGCTCCTATCATACAGTAAGCATTGTTGAGGGCCCACCATGAGCCAGCACTGGTGCTGTTCACGTGGAATACAAAGGTGAATAGAACAGTTCCTGCCTTCAAGCATCTCTTGAACTAATATAAGCACATTTGAGAAAAATAAGTATGGAAGGAAGAGAAATAGAGGGAAAAGGAATCTAGGTGTCCAAAGGACAAAAAAAAGAACGTTTTCATATGGGCTCTATTTTTAAAAATGCTAAAGTAAACCCAACCAGTTGACCAAGCATTGAAGTAGTTCTTTATTACTTGTGACAAATCCACTTAAGAATGATCTGTTAAAGCTAGCAGAAGACAGAACTAGATGAACTTTGTTCTCCTTAACCAAGGACCTTTTTGCATTACTATCATTCAGAAAGAGCTAAAGGTCTTGACACCAGAAAGATCAGGGTTTGTTCAGTTGAATGAATCCTCAGGAGTGGGGTGTTGGGGGAAAGGACACATTTCAGAGTCTACTATGCCCCCCAAGACATCCTCCCATAAGGTCAGCCCATGGATTTCCTGGCAGGAGTATATGAGCTCTGTAGTGTGCAGGCATGAGAGGAACAACCTCCAGCTTGAGACTGTGCCTGATCACCAGTTGGACACTCAGATAAATAAAGCATGGGCGACTATGTGCCCTTTGGCATTAATCATATTCTGTTTCCATCCTAAGCCCTGAAAAAGCATCATAGTAATATGTGCCTTGATGCTGCATTGCACAAACATATGTTATTATATGTCACTGAGTCATAGAAGCTGGTGGTATTACCAAGCAAATGAAGGCAATGCTGTTGCTTTGGTGATTAACCAAAAAGAAACAGAGCTCCAAGAGAATCAGAAAGAAAACAAATGACAAGTGTAAACAGTAAAAGTTTCCTCTATGCTCTTCCATGATAAAAGCTTTCCTTAATCCGAGTTTGTTTAATCACTCCATCCTATGTGACTCCACTAAACCCTAAACATATTTCCACCACAATACCTGTTACACTATGATGCACTTTGGTTAAATGCTTGTCACCTTCTGCTAATTTCCTCAAACCTCCTGGAAGTCAGGGGCTGTGTCATTTATCATTGCATCCCCATTTCCTTATTGTTCTTAGAACAATGCCTATAACAAAATAGTCTCTCCATTAGTATTTACTTGTTGAGTTACTGCTCAAAATATGTAATACTTTGAAAGGAATATATCATTACCCAGATTTCACTAGATAAGTAGTATAAGAAGGTAAGCAGTTTACATGTAAGAAAATTTTAATATGAAATTATCAAATGGAAAAATTATAACCTTACTAATAGAACAAAAGATATTTTTTAAGTACCATTAAAAACTTACTGAACATGCAAAAATAAATGAAAAATAAGAAAATGTAATGTTGGCAGGACTGTGAGAAACCTGGCATATACAAGAGTGTGCATTACTGTGAAAATGTTCAGCTTTGGAGAAAAGCAATGTACACAGTCATTGCTCAGATCCTTGATCAAGGAATTTTACTCGGGGAGATTTTATCACAACAGAAAATTCCCAAAAGATAAGGAAAAACATATTAAGGTATTTTCAGTCTCTCTCAGAGTAATGAAACAAAGGAAAAAATAAAGGAAGAAAGGTTGGGAGAAGGATAGAAGGAAAGCAGAAATGAGATACTAAAATAATAAAAGAGAAGAAGGAAGGAAGAAGGCAAGGAAGAGAAGGGGAGGAAGATAAGGAAAGAAAAATGGAAATAAGATAAATGCCCCCAAATAAGGAAATCGATAAGTAAATAAGGCATCCAGTATAGGGAGATACAATTTATGTAACCAAAAGATAAACATGTATATTGGACAGATGCATGGAGGATATATATGCACACATATACGTGTGCGTGTGTGTGTGTGTATATATACATATATATATATATATATATATATATATCCATATATATAAATTAGTATTTATTGAGCATAATAAGTCAGGCACTGTGCTAGGCTATCACTGTTTAATCCTCAGAACAAGACTGCTTGGCAGATTATTTTGCACAACGTTTCACAGCTTAACTTTGAAAAGTAAATTTATTTCAAAAAAAGTAAAAAGTTAAAATATCTACAGTAAAATATATACAGTATTTTATATACTAGTAAAAATATACTTTATATATCAAAAGATAATTTTTAGTGATAGAAACATTTAGAATTCAATACCTATTTTTAAATTCCATCCACTAGAAATGATAAATATTAATAATAGCTTCTAACTTAGCTGGAGTCATATCCAAAGTTAGGGTGAACATGGAGCATGGGACCACTATCTAAAAAAGAAATTTAACAAGAAAAAGTATTTCTACTCTTTTAAATGAATATATGTTTTTGGGGGGGTAGTTGCAAGATCTTGGCCTTCATTTCTGAAAGTCCTCATTCAGGTCTATACCAACAGAAAGAAGCCCAGACTGTCTCCATTAACCTCTGGTCACAGCATGAGGTGAAGGGGAATCATGCAAACTGAGATATTTAAATATTCTCTCTGTATAAAAGCTGTTTAGCTGCTGGAATCACTTCCTCTCGCTGTCCCTGAGCTAAAGAAGTGGATCGATCAGCAGGGGAGGTGAACAGATGCAGCTGGAGAGGAAGAGAGGCTTGGGGGAATCACATCTGAGCAGCCATGGGGGATGAGATATGACAGAGAGCTTAAAGAAGCAGCTGAAAGAATGGAGCAACAGAGGGAAGGGGCTCAGCAAGGCAAAAGCAAGAGACAAGATGCGCTCACAGAAGCTCACCGCTTGTAATACTCCCTAAATATCCACACAGAGTGAGAAAGACACTCATTCCCAGGGGCACTTAGGTGATTTCACCTTTTACATTACAGCCTGAGGAAATATCTAACATACATTTCAATCTTCTATTTGCCCCTTTTGGGCATTCATGGCCTCTGTGATCAAGGCCCAGCCAAGATACATATCCCTGCAGGCAACTCCTCTATTCTATCCTCATTTCCCAAAAGGGAAAGCCAGTCATCTAAATCAGGCCTTAACCAGGAAAAGTGCTGGGAATGCCCAGTATTATTATTTTTCTAAGTGGCATCAGGGACTCACTCTCTTGTTCCCACCCCCAGCAGGTGAATGCTACCTCCTGCTTCCTGCCATTCAGAAAAACCCAAATGACAAGAAAAGTCCAGATTCTTGAAAAGAGAGACTTCCTGGGCAATTGAGAGATTAGAACATATTTCATGAATTAAAGTGAGTAACAAATTAACACTCCTCAGGAGACCTTTCTGGAAAAAATCCAGCCATATGGAAAAAGCTGAATGTTCTGTCCTTTTGAGAGCCACTGTTTATAGAACATTTAAACTTCTTTATTATTAATGTTGTAAATAAGCAAAGCACACACCACATATCTTATAAAGATCGTCATTTTATTCCTGGGGATCATTTTGGAAATGAAGATGATGATAATCCTTTGCATTAATATAGGGCTTTACAGCAAAATGCTGTAAATTCATACATGTTTCCTATTAAATATCTTCTTTAATTTTTAAAGCTGGAATTTTAGGGGAACCTTTTTCATACCATTTCTAAATGCTATGTCAGAGACACAGGACATTCTTTAGAACAACTGTTACATGTCACGCATACACATTTAAAAATTATTGCTCATAGTTACCTAGTCTTATCTGAGTCCATAGCTGTTCTAATTCCTGCCCCTTCAGCACCTAGGACAGGGCTGCATTTCACAATCACACAGGTGTTTTTTATTAAAGTACAGTTGATATACAATATTATATTGGTTTCAAGTATACAACATAATGATTCGTTATATACATTATTAAATCGTCACCCAAACTAGTGTAGTTACTCTCTGTCAACACAGAAAGATGTTATAGACCTATCAACTATATTCTGTATGCTATACTTTCATCCCTATGATTAATTTATATTATGATTGAGATTTAGTGCCTCTTTATCCCCTTCACCTATTTCACTCACCTATCCCAACCCCTCCCCCATGGGAACCACTGGTCACTTCTCAGTGTCTATGAGTCTACTGCTGTTGTGTTCATTTTATTTTGTTTTGTTCTTAAATTCCACATATAAGTGAAATAATATGGCATTTGTCTTTCTCTGCCTGCACCATGCAAGAGTTTGAAGGAATAAATGGTAGATATTGAGGGGGGAGAGCTCCACTACAGAACTCTACATATTTCAGAAGAGCTCCAAGATATAGGCAAGAGGCAAAAATTACCCTTTTAAAAATGTTTAAGAAGCAACTATTATACCAGTCTATTATTTTAATTATAGGGTTTTTTTTTTTTGGTAACCTCATCTCAAGTAATACCAATACAATAGGAACAATATCCAAACATAAATACAAGTTAATTTTCAGGGAACCTTTCTCCAAAGAGCTGTATGTGGTTAAAACCATTTTCTTCCCTTTTCTTCCCTGTGAACCAAGGTTGCTAACATTGTTTCCTTTTACAAACAGAAAATAAAAAACCCAAGATGGGAAAAAGAGAAGAGAGAAAGGAATTAATATTCATTGAGCATTTAAAATATGTCTGATAAAGTACAGGGCCTTTATTTCCACATTATCTTAATCTTACTAATAACCCTGAGAAATAAGTATTATTGTTTAGATGAGGAAATTGAAGCTCAGAAAACTTAAAACAACTAATCCAACAGACACAGATGATCCAAGAACTTCTATTAATCAGAACTCTTAATTATGAGTAAATTTATGTGTTTACCAAGTCTCCCTCTCTCTGTCTCTCATAAACACACACCACACACATACACTGAAAGATAAAAACACACAAGTCAAAATAAAATGAGAACTACAACAAAACCCTGAATGTTGAGAGCAACACACAATGTTCTCTAGATGGTACAGATAAATATAAAATCGTAGAAATACTGCAACATCTCATGAAAATCAGGCTCAGAAACTGTCAAATGAGAAATCTTGGAGGTAGCTTTAGATGGAACAATTAAAATGTACAGCTCTTAGGTGCTAGGTGAGCTGGGACCATACAGGTAGGTTTCAGTCTAATTGTTTAATGCACAGAACTCTAAGATTTATTTTCCTGACTTCTCCAAACAGTTATCAAACCTTTCCTTTGTACCACCCTAGATTTTTTTTTAATGTCTTCTATTGGTTTTGCTGTGTCTAATTACATGGTAGCCTCTCCTAGAAATTCTAAGCCTGTAGTTCACCGCCAAACACCAACGTCCTCCCACACACACAAAACACTTGCAAATACATGCACAATTGTATATTTTTCTGGGATGATATTTCATAACTTTCTCTAGACTTTCAAAAGGATATGTAACTGTCAAAGTTAAGAACCACTCCTCTAGGCTCTAAAGCTAATCTCCTTATCTCCTCTGGCTCTCAATAAATGTTGGACCAATAAAAGAACAGATAGCACTCAGAGGGAAAGAAAGAAAACCTGTTGTCCTATCTATACTCTTTGGCATCCAAGAGTTTTGTAGACATTAAACAATTCTCTTTTAGAGGTGATTCAGCATTATGTTGAGAGGTTGAGCTTTCTGCCTCGGTTCTAGTCTGGACTCTGCTAATTACTAGTTGTGACCTTTGCCAATCCACTTGGCTTTCTAAGGCTGTTTCCTTATCTCTGAAATGGGGCTTATGATAGTAATTACAGGACCTACTTAATATTTCTGATATAGTTGGGTAGTGAGATAATGTGTTAAGCACGCCTGGCACGTGGTAGCACCCAACCAGTGACTGTTGACTATGATGGCGTTGGTGCTGGGGCCCACGACCACAGAATCCCCCCAGTTACCCTCCTGTGCTTACAGAACATACATCCAGATATTAGTGCACTAGTACAGCAAAATCTATATTCATTTACTCAATACAATTTTTTATTGAGTACCTAAAATGTCCTGGCATAATAAGTGGCACAGGACGAGATTTGTTTTTTATTGAAGTATCATTGATATAGTCTTTTATTGGCTTCAGATGTACAACACAGTAGTTCAGCAGTTACCCATACTATTAAATCCTCACCCCCTCCTGTGTGGTTACTATCTATCAACGTAGAAAGATGTTACAGAATCATTGACTATATTCTCTATGCAGTACTACCATCCCCATGACCAACATATTGTGATTGCAAATTATCGTGCCCTTTACCTCTTCCCTCTCCCCCCAACCTGCCCCAACCCCTCCCCCTTGGCAACCACGAGTCCCCTCTCAGTGTCTGAGTCTGCTGCTGTTTTGTTCCTTCTGTTTTGCTTTATTTTCATATTCCACAAATAACTGAAATCATATGGTATTTGTCTTTTTCCACCTTCACTGAGTGTAATACCCTCTAGCTCCATCCATGTTGTTGCAAATGTCAGAATTTCTTTTCTTTTTATGGCTGAATAATATTCTATTGTGTAAGGATGAATTTCTTACCCTCAGAAAAGTTAAAAACAAAAATGTCACATTTGAACTTTTGGGGGCCTGTGCTGGGAAGCTTTCTGTTAATGTGGGGTTTCTTCTTAGTATTTCCCTTGACCCCTCCAAGCCATTATGGCAGATAATATGAGCTCTACTTAAATGTCTTTGCCAAGGATGCAGAAGCCAGGAGACATTCTCACAGATGGTTCAGGCCAGGGCATTTTCTTTCCAGTGAGGTCCTTACTGGGGAAAACGGCTTAGATTTGTCCTTGAAAATTTAAACTGGCTTTCATGTGAAATCTTCATAAGAGTGTATATCAATAGTACCTTAATAAAAATAAATTTAAAAATTTTTTTAAACTGGCTTCCTTTGAGAAGGAAATACTTTCAGATCATTGGACTTTGTAATGTTTCTACTGCTATATGCTTTTTAAAAAATTGTTCTATATGCTTTTAATTCTGAAACATTGGAGAGAAATTGTGTTGGCAAATAGCAAAGTATATTAACACTAAACAGATAAATATTCTAACCAGTTTAAACAATGTGAGGGCTGACAATGAATGTTGTGAGAATAATATGCCAAAAATCTACCAGCTTTACTTTATGTTTTATTAAGTAATTTTGATAAAGCATTTTATCTGATTATATATATCTGTATGTTCATTTGTATATAATTTTGTGTGTACAGTAAGTCTACATGAGTTTATAAAACCCATACTAAAGGTGATATGTGTTGGGGCCTAAAAAATCAAAAAGCCCATTGACAAATAATAAATCTAACAGCATAAAATATGCATATATTACAAAGAATCTCTTGTATTAAAGAATCAAAAAGCCTTGGATTCATAACTAACAAGTCTTGGATGAAGTAGATTCCGTTGCAGCATTTCTCACTCTAACAGCCTCTCCTCACTGAGTTTTGGCTGGTGTATCAGGCCTTCCTGCAGCTGGGTAATAATGGATGGCAGGCTGACACACAGTCCAAGGAGAGCTCTGTCAGGTCTCCTGGGCCTGGGGATCAGTGTGCTTAAAATATTAGGATTTGATAGAGTTAACACTTGCCCTTGAGCAGATGGTTTTGAACATTCTGTCAACACTGCCTGTGATTACAGCAAACAGATTCTCCATCCCAGAGGGATGGGAGTGAAGTGCTTTCTAGCTCCCGAGCCTCATCTAAGAGGTGTTAAATGTATCATTTCCAGGGTCTTCTCTCAGCTGTGAGAAGTGCAAATGCTTCCCACACCACACAGCCAGAGCCCGTGACTTAATCAAGAGCCTTTGCTGGGCCTGTGGGGAAAAGCAGGCCTGAGTGAACTTAAATTTAACCCAAATCCTTCTGTTTTGTATACTTTGAATTTCTTTCTACATGCCACCAGAATGAGGGATTAACTGTTGTTAGGCGGATGCAAGAATGTGGAAGGAGAGGAGCGGAGAATGGGGAAGATCTCATGGATAATTTGAAAACTTCAGAAGTTCAGTATTCAAAGTAGAAATTAACACACCTCCCAGTATTTATTTTCAATCTAGGCAAATTCATTTTGGAGGGATATGTCTCTTCAAATAAAGTCTTACCCACTGTTACTGGTTTATATAATTAGGAAATGAAATCATCAATGATGGGAGATCATGGAAAACAACTTGCAAAATTCTCATTCTACACTGGAACGAACTAGTGAGATCAGAAGAGGACAGAGTATCATTCATGAAGTATCTCCAAGGGCTTGATCTCTACCTAGTACCGTGTTGTGAGGAATGCCAGTAAATGAAATGTCCTCTGCTCCAGGTAAAAGTGACCACAGAGTTCAGAAGTCAAACCTACACTCACAGAATCTTTGCTGTGGAAGGAGCTGTCTTGCCAATAGATATCAGCCCTGGGCAAGTTCACTATGGATTCAGTGAGACCAAAGAAATGACAGTGAAACGTTCTTGGGGTGAAAGAGTTATACCCAACTTTATTTCCGCAGTGGCAGGTCAACCATTAGAATCCTGTCCACTCAGAGCAAGTCTGCATGCAGCAAGCCGGTCCCTGCCTCTGGACCTCTTTGCCCCTGCAGCCTCTCACTCTCTGTCCTCAGTGCTGCCACCACTCCAGCCTCTGCTCTGCTCTCCTGCAGCCTTGCAGCCGTGCCACCGTGTTGCCCAGAGCACTGGGTGGAGCTCTTTATACAGAGACAGTAACAACATATTGCCCACACGTGTGAAGTGAGCAAGCCGACCACGGCTAGGAGAGAATCCTGGCCATAAGAACCTTCACTTTATCCACAGAGCTATTATGGGACCTCTTATCTATAGTTATTGCAATGTCATACTAGAAAATCAGATTCAAAAGGAACATCTCCATCTCTGCCCACTGAAAAAGGCTGCTTAAGTTGCCGGGTCCTGTCTCTCAAGTGATCTGTCCTGGCTGCTTCTCACCCTTACTTCAAGGAGATGTTGCCTCACAGGGCAACCAAGACTGCCAAGACCAACATGCAGAGAGGATTTTTTTCAAGAAAACAGATAAGTACATGAGAAGCAAACTTAAAGATCAGCAAATCCAGACCCCGGCTTTCATGCTAAAGGTTTATAACCTCCCCCTTCATTATATCATCTTGCTGTGATGCTCTGAACACCTGCACTACTAAATTCTTTTTTTGAATTTTTTTTAATAAGAAAAAATTAACAAAGTAAAATTTGTTGACAGTGTTCGCAGTCAACGCAGTGGGTGTTCCACCTATGTGCTGTCACATTTTTCATGTTCATTTCTGCAGGTGCTAAATACATGCTGACAACAACATATGTTACCAATCTTAAATGTTGTGTTTTTTTTTAACTTGTAATTAAGGAGTGCTCACAGCTTGGAAAAGAATAATACAGGTGAAAGCTGCCTCTGCCCAAAGATTTCTTCTTACTTATTTTTCCACTACCATTTAGGTAGTTCTTAAATGCAGCATATATTAAAAAAGGTAAGCTCTTAAAATTATTATCTGTGTAAATAGCAGCCATAAAACAAATCTGTAACTTAATGTTAAAAATATATGAGCTCACTTCCTCCTTGAAAAAAACCTCACTCCTTCCTTGTTTCTTTTTCTTGACTCAATTTCTCTTGTTCCTTTAATAACACATTAAGTCTTTCTGGAAAATCACACAAACCCTTGAAAATACATTTATCATGCTATAGGAACCTCAAGGTTGTAGAAATATTCTCTAAGTGGAATACAATTCTTTGATCCTTTTGTTACTTCCTTACTATGTACATGATCACTTCTACTTAAATAATTAGCAGGAAATCATTGTAATTTTATCCCTATGAATTTCAGAAATTTCTTTTTATTGGCCACTGGGGGACTATTCAGCAGCTTCTACATTCTTCCTCTGGGGACCAATGATGGGTGATGGATGATGGTTTCCAAACAAGTATTACATTATCCTCTGACAGCCCGTAAGAGAGAGTTTAGAGGTGTTTCCAAACGTGAGGAAGTATCAACATAATCAGGACACTCGATCTCCCTGCCTGTGCCCCACCCACCTTACCTCATCCCAGCAGCCAGCCAAGCTCCAACCCCCTTCAGAGCCACTGCTTTTCTTCCCCACAATCTTCACATAAACAGGGTGAAACCAGGGTGGCTCCTCTTTAGGAGGCCTTCCTTGAACACCTTACCCAATGTTGCTTCACCACAGAACTCAGACATATAATCTGCTTTGTGTGCTTTGAGGGAGTTGCCACTATCATAAATTACCTTTTTAAAAATCGTGCTTATTGTTTCTCTGACTGAAACGTTAAGTTCTATGAGATCAGGAACTATGCACCTGCCCTGTTCACATCTAGCAGAGAGCCTGGCACACAACGAGTGTTGAATAAATATTTTTTGAATAAATTAATAAATTGCTTAACAAAGATACAGATACCTTGGCTATTTCCCTTGGATATTCTGACTCAGTAGGACTCAGGTAAAGCCAAAAATCTGTTGTAAAAGCACCTCAGATGATTTGGACAATCAGGCAGACTTGAGAAATGCTTCCTTAGTGCCTTGCCATTCAGGGTGGCCATGGAGCAGCAGATCAGCATCACCAGGGAGCTTGTTAGAAATGAGGATCCTCAGGCAGGTCCCAAACCCAGTGAATCAGAACCTGTGTTAGCCAGATTCTTGGAGATCTGTGTGCTAGTGAAAGTTTGAGAAGCACTGCCCAGGCGCATGCATTTCCAGACCAAGTCTTCCCTGCCCATGAGATACAGGCATGGAGGCATCACTGGGACCATCTGGCAGGGACCCTGACCTAGCGGTAGGTATGGTCGGTGTCTAAAAGTACCAGTTCAGTTCATCACATTTCCCAGCATGAGCATGCAACTTCTAGGCTAGCAATTCTCACAGTGTGGTCCCAGAACTGTAGCATTAGCATCAGCTGGAAACTCAGAAGTACAAGTTCTCTGGCCTCATCTTAGATCTCCTAAATTAGAAACTCTGAGGATGGGGCCGAAAAATCTGCATTTTAACCAGTGCCACACATGATCTTTTGATTCATACTAAAATTTGAGAACCATGCTTCTAGAACAGAAGTTCCTAGCCCTTGCTGTATATTAAAATCACCTTGAGAAGTTTTAGAAATCCCAGAGGCTAGGCCAAAACCAGACCAATTATATGAGAATTTCTAGAAATAGCACCTAGATTTCAGTAACCTCTAAACTTCAGTAGATTCCAATGGGAGTCAAATCTGTGAACCACTATTCTAGTCACAGTCACATTGTGGGGTAAATTACAGAATTTCCAGAATCTCCCACCTGGCCTCAGTCCATTTACATATCAATAGGTGTTTACCATTGCAACCTCCCATGTCTCCGGGACAAGGGGTGCAGAGAGGATGGCCATTCTCTCCTCCCCTCCATTCCTGATATGTAATTGGTCTGGCATCTGTCACCAAGGACCTGCCAATGGAGTTCCTCCCAGAAGGGGCAGGTGGGAAGTAGAGAGTGCACCAAAGCAGAAAGCAAGAGTGGTGGCTGGAGAGATGGAAAGGCCGGGCCTGGCTTGTAAATTCGAGCAAGCTGTGAGCAATAAAAACAGTTCCTCCCAATCCACCTTTTCCCTTGATTTATTTCAGTTTCACCCGTTTCATAGGGAGATTTGTCCCAGGCCAGGAACACCCTTCTCCCTGGGGCGACACATATTTGGCAGTAGTCACCAACAGAAACAGAAAACTTGGAAGCAAGCATAAATTAAGATAGTAGTTCTTGAACTTTAGCATGCACAAGAATCTCACCTGGAGGGCTTGCTAAAACACAGACCGCCAGGCGCCACACCCAGAGCTTATGAGTCAGCAGGTCTGGGGTAGGGTAGGGAATCTGCAGTTCTAACAAATTCCCAGGTGGTGCTGAAGAGCCTGGGCCGCATTCACTGAGTTCTTCCAACATAGTCTGGCTACAGAGGTCGCAGTCATTAAATTGAGCTACTTTAAACCAACAGGTATTTTTTGATGTAAGTTGTTCCCTCTGCAAAACATAGCTAGTAATTGGAAAGGAGAGTGATATAATGACACGATTTTATTTGAGAATCAGATTGGCATGCATTCAGATTATGACTCTGTCCCTTACTTTCATCACTTTGTTCAAATCTTCCTGCATCTCCAGCTACTGATCAGTAAAACAAGGAGACTCACTAGTAGCGTTCTAAAGCCTATGCAGCCCAGCTGCGCCACTTCAGGGCAAGTCACTCACTTCTTTGCATGACAGTTGTGTGCTAACACTTTACTGCACCTTGGGGTAGTTGGGAGGACTACCTAAATGAGTTAGGTTCAGAGAGATCAAGTAACTTCCCCAAGGATACACAATTCCCCTAATAATAATCCCCCTAATAAATGGGGAATTAAGATTGAAACCTAAGCATATCTGACTTCACAGTGTGCTAATAAGCTATGAGTGGTTAAACCCAAAGGTTGTTTTCTAGGTTCTCACTCTCCTTGGTCTGGGGGGCAGGGGAGTATCATTACTGGCACTTTACTATTCTCTCCCTGAAAGTATCTTTTTTCTGGTTTTATACGTCACAGCACTATCCCGCTCTTTTTCTTACCATTTTGATTCTTACATCTCCAAACCAGTAGTCTAAACTTTGACCTCAGTCCTAAATCCCAGACCTTTTCCAATTACCTGCTGGGCATCTCTGCCTGGATTTGACCACCCAACAGCAATCTGCCCCACCCTCTCTCATTCTTCTCATTTATTTTTGTTAGGCACTCCTCCCCAGGCAATCAGTTTCAAAACCACAGTGGCATTTAATTACTTTGGAGCCTCTACTTAGTTATTCTCTTTTTGTAAACTGCACATCCTTTCTTAAAGGCCCTTAATACGGTGCCACTTCTCATCCAGAACATGGCCAATCAAAATTACAGAAAACAGTTATTTTTTCCTCTTTTCTTAGAATTACATGAAAAATTAGCTATCATCTTTCGTTTAGACCTTTAGATATATAGTGTCCGGTGTTCTGTTTTCCTGTTAAGAGGAACTATATAAGAAACTATCTTTTCACATATGAAGATGCTTGCCTTACCAGAAAAAGCTACTCACAGCCAATCAGATACCAAAATATGTGTACTTGAGTTCATGCCAGTGTTGAGGGCTCGGAGACACTCGCTGGCAATTGCAGCTGGGACGCTTTAACTCATAATCCAGTAGCAGCGTAATATAATGTATCATGCAGTCACCCACTGTCCTTTAAAATAATTATTTCCAAATTGTTTGAAATTTTTTAAAAATCACTCAGAGGTGATCAATGAAATGTATAATCTTTAAGGTCTGAGAGCATCATGATATATATTTAAATTGTGAGAATTTAAAGTGCAAACTGTTTTGATGAGCTAACTAAATAATTTCCAAACTCTATAAGCCCAAAATTAACACCCAGAGTCTAATTTCCCTTCTGTTAGCTGATATTTAAAATCACACAGTTTCTATATAAGCTGTTTACTGCTTTTATTGTGAGTTTCTCCTATTTATTTACCAATAATCATAATATACTGTCAGAGAGTCAGTGAAGTCTTTTGAGAGATTGACTTCTAAAACCACTCCCAGGCTCAGATTGACACCCTCTGAAACTTGGGGCCAAAAGCAGTGTATATCACCCGCTTGTTCTGGGCCTGGTCTCAGATTCAACGAGGCCAACTGGCAATTAGACTAACTCTGCTGGCCTGCAGTGTATTCCACAAGGAGGTGAGGATACATATTATACATGAAGTATTCTTCACCAATGGCATATAACTGGTTTTTAGGAGCCCACACTAAATCATTTGGAATTTTGCCAAACTCAAAAAAGGAGGGGAAAAAGCCCTAACAATCTTCTTTCTGCTAAGGATAATTATGTGAAATGTTCCCAGTGGGGTTGCCACCTTATTAAGTACCCAATTGTGATCCACGGCTGCTAGAGACTGGCTTAGAGCATGATGAATGCTTTATACAAGATCTATAGGAAGGACAAGCAAAGTTAAAATCATGTTATTTGGAAACATAAATACAGATGAAGTTCAGGGGCTCCTTTATGAAAACACATCTTTAATGTAATTATTGGGCATTACCACACTTCCATAATGTTGAAGACTGGCTGTCACTATCTAATTTCATTTCTTCTATATATTTATGTCTGGATCTACTCTACAGAGCAGTATGGACAAATAATACTATAAATTTAATTATTTCAATATTATTTAAAGAATCAATTTCTATGAACATCCTTCATAAGGCACAATTTTAAAAAATTTAATTTATGCCATTCTGCAAGAATAATCTAGTATTCTAGTCACTAAAAGGGTTAAAATACAGAGGCTGTGAACAAAATGCATAATCCTTAAGACCTTAGAGCATTAAGACATATCTGCTCCTTAGAGTCCACCTTTGTCCCTAATCAATTTCTTCCCTTGGAGAACATTAATTGTCTCTAATGATAGCTTTCCATCAATACATCCTTGATCTTAAAAGGCCTGTACAGCTTTTTCCTTTATTCAATCAAATCATCTCTACAATTGCCCCCCTTTAGTAAGATAATACCTTTTAAGCCTTGTATTTTAATATAAAAAATAAGAGGTAGCTGCAAATTCTAATGGAAGTGCTAACATTTGAGGACCAGGATGATGGCTTTCATTATCCTAAATAATGTTTGAAGATTATAGAAAGCACTGTGTTTCAAAAGGTGGAAACTAATCCACCACTTTCAAATTATTCCTTGTATAAAAATCTGTTCTGACATTAGGAATTTTTTTTTTGCCCCAATCACACCACTGTATATTTAAATATTTGAATATGAAAGATAATTTTTCAGCTCTGAAAAAGGCAAGTAATTGCTATTTATAAGGACAAAATGCTGAATAATTTGAGGAATTGACAACTTTCAACACCAAAGCCTTTTATTTTGTTATTCTCCTGATAAGCCGGTCCCATACTCTTCACTCAAATCATCACAACCCTTATCAGTAGTTACTAAAATTATTTAATTTCATGACAGTGAAAAAAAGAAAAAAACAACAATTTCAGTCTCTTCATGACCCACTAACTGTGTCTTGCTTTCCCCACCCATTTGCCTTCTTCAAACGTGCTTTTCTAAAGGCATGGAAATTCAATTTTTCCCTCCACTCTACTCATTTGCTTCCATTCAAATAGAGGGTTGCTCTTGTACTGCTTTATCTACATTACCCAGGACGAATCTGTGTTTCTGTGCATGGGCTAACACAGCTTCCCCAAAGACTGGCCTAATATTGAGAACAGGTAAGGAACCTTGAGAAGAGACACTGATAGGACTAAAGTCATCTCTCCTACAGAATGCTTCTTTGATTAATTTCTATATTCATCAGGAACAGAGCAAAATTTCCATGCTGCATGTAAAGTCTCATTCTTATCACTGCAAGGTTCAGAAGCCTTCTCACCAGTGTGCTGACTTACGTGTGTGCTTTCTCTTTTCCTACAAAAAAATCTGCCAGGATTCTAGGAAATAGATGAAGAGACTTTGTGGAATGTAATTAACTGCAAAGCCCAGGTGATTAAAAAACCGATTAAAAGAAAATGGCAGACACAACACAGAAAAAAACTTATTCACTGAAAAAAAAAAAAGTGGGGGAGTAAACAGAAAAATTACTAATTTGCATGCAGTTTCTCTAGTAATAAGTATAATTCTAGGTGCTAAATTTATGAATTAAAATACAGGCAATATTTTATAAATACACTGGCTGCAAAAAGAATAGCAAAAGAAATATTGTAATTCTGTATGGGGGTAAATGTCTATATGCAGGTAGATAATATCAGTCTAACAAATACCAAACCTAAACAAAACACACACAAAAGTGAGACCAGTTAACAACCAAGATAAGAGATGAAAATTGCCACTGAAGCAGACCAACTTTATTCAATGCCCTGATAAGCACCTATTTGCTCTACCCCATTATGCTTTCTTAGTATTTATAAATTATCATTTAATTATGCTGGCAAGTGGTAATTGTCAAATAAAGCTCAGATAGGCATAAGCCCTCAGGCTGCACATGACAGAAAAATATCTGTTAAAGCTGGGCTGATTCACACGCTTAGGAAATAATTTCCCTTCTTCTTTTTATCCTTGCCAACAAATTATATGAACCGGCACTTTGTGCTTTGTAGGCATTTTGAAGTCTATGAAGATTACAGAAAAGAAAAATTAGTTGTTTCAATATCTACCATTCCTAAGTTATTCTGCTGATTTAAGACGTCACGTACCAAAAGAACAAAAGAGTGCAAAGATCAAGAAATTCAAACCTTCCTCTACTTATAGTTTATGCTCCGGGTCATTTTCAATTGAGGAAATCAAGATTTGGAGAATTATTTTACATATTGTATAATGAATTTTACATAAAGTAGGAATTGGAACATGACATTCATCCCATTAGGAGAAATACAGAAATCTCTTGCCTTGAGTCTCTTACTACTTAGGTTTAATTAGTACCCATCTACCCCACCTCTTCTGTATCAAGTATTCTAAAATTTTTTCCCAGCTAGGTGCAGTACTCTGGCTGTGGAGCATAAACACAGAGGACCATAATACATACAAAAAGGTAAGTTGAACACCAAGGCAATTTAACGTACATCTAATATTTAGACAGAATGTTGCAATTTGGTTATATATGGAACGACTTGTGAATAATTTTTTTTTGCAAGGCTGAACAGTGAAGACAAGGAGAAATATTTGTTCTCCCATCTTTTGCTTGAGGAGGGGTGGAGGAGGAAAGTAAGAAAAACATTAAAAAAAAAGATGTCTAAGCAAACTCAAGTTCCTCCAAAGATCATTACCACCTCTTCTGGTCACTACCCTCTCCCTCCCGACAACCAGCCACGGCTACTTTTGGGGTCCTGCAGGTGGCACATTCCTGACTTCCACAGAATATTTGCACACATTCTCCCAGATGTTTGGAAAATTATTTTACAACTTCAACCTCACTCCCTTCTCCACCACCAATCCCCTCAATCTGCTTACTCCTACCCATTCTGCAGATCCAATTCAAACAACCTTTCTGTAGGAAAGCTTTCTCTGAACCCCTATTCCCAGCTTCCAGACAAGATCATGTGGTGTTATATATACCCTCATAGCCCTCATTCCAGTTTAAGAAAAAGAGTAACAATAGCAAATATGAAGTGTTTCTTTTATGCCAGGCTACTACTATATGTTCCAACAAAAACCTCACAGCAACCTTGTGGTGGAAAATAATGAGGCGCAGAAACAATGAAGTCACTTGCCAAGATTCTGCAGCCAGTAGGGCTGAGCCAAGACTCAAGACCAAGTCTGGGTCCAGAGAGTGGTTTCGTAGCCACGACCTCTTACTGCCTTCTTTATTTGTACAACTGTCAAACCACTATCTGTCACACTCCCCCACCACCCCACCTACTAGTTGGTAAGTGTAAGGAGGCCAAAAATCTTGTTTATTTTGCTCAATCCTAATCTGTAATAGGAACTCAATAAGTAATCACTGAATCAATGGCTAAAGATTCAGCTCTAAATAAAAACAAGGTTTGGAAGCTGAAGCCTGATGCATCTTTCAGTTGCTGTAGCCACTAAAACAGTTCCTCCATAGTTAGAGATCTTTCTACGACCTTAACCCAGTGAGTGGGCTTCGCAGAACACACAGACTTTCTTGTCTTTACTTCGGTGACTAAGGTGCTTTTGTTTCTGTATTTTAATGGCTTTATTTTTTAATGACCCGGAGGGCATTATGCTATAAGTTAAATAAGTCAGACAGAGAAAGACAAATACTATATGACCCCTTTTATATGTGGAATCTAAAATAAATAAATATAATTAACCAAGCTCGTAAATACAGAGAACAGCTTGGTGGTTCCTGGGGGGTGGGGGGTGGAAGAAATGAGTGAACTGTTAGGGGATATATTTACTTTAAATAAAGTCCTTTCTTTTTAAAGGCTGTAAGTATAAACAGAAATGTTTAAGTGTCACTGATACTTTAAAACATGTAAGTTCTATAAAAAATAATGCCATTTCCACAGATATTTTCTTTAGAGACTGAGCAGATATTGAGGTTAGTAGCACATATTTTAATACAGACTCAAAAGCACTCTGAGTTCATAGAAACATTGGTACATTTGGCATATTATGCAGCAAGAATACAGAGTGCACCCCGGGTACAAACTGTGTATTAATAATACATTTCACAGTCAATAAGAATGTTAATGTTTTGTCAAAATGCATCTCTTATTTCAATATGCAAGTCTAGCCTTGAATAATTCAATTCTTTGTACCTGAAAATGAAGATTACCCAATTGAAAACAGCCATTTTTCTGTTTTTGCTTTATTTGTGCATACTTTTAAAGCATTTTAGTCCACAATGCAGGCTATTCAGTAACTGATGCAAATTTTCTTTTTAAAAAGGGAATAAAACCCTCTCTTGCTAATCAAAATATAAAAACACATCCAGACTGGCACATGGGAAACTGAACATAACTTAACCTCAATTCAGGTAGCCCTTTTTAAATAAGGGATGTTCCCATACAGGCTATTAGCTGAGACTTGCAAGGCTGAACTGCATTCATATCTTGGTATTCATAAATCGTTTTCAGCTCCTTGTTTATTTCCATAGGCTCTACTCAAACCCAGTCAAAACTCTTCTAAAATGAAGCTGCCATTTTCAAAAAGTGTTTTGCATCTTCTGTATTATGTTATTTCTGCCACTTTATTCAATATATTGTTGTAGCATTGAACCACTTTCCATTATAATTAGAAACTTAGCTTTTTAAAAAATAAAGCACTTACTTCTCATTACCATAAAAACAAAACATCAAAATAAAAATCTCTTCCATTTGAAAGTTGAAGGAACCAAAGAATGGAAAGCTTGCACAAAAAATAACATAAATGCCTTGCTCAAAAAATAAAAATTTAGATACTGGCCAATGGCAAGTCATTTTCCTTCAAAAATAGTGTACAATCACACATTTGAATGTTTTATCTGAAAGGATAGTGCAAATATAATATCAGTAAGGCCATGAACACATAGTAAATTCTTTTTTATCTGATATTCCAATATCTATAAAATGCAAATAATCTTTCTCCCTTTCCTCTTATCCTCTCCTGTACCATGGCTAACAGATAATATTCTGGATGACCTCAAGGTCCATGACACTGGGGAGTATCTCCTGACTCTTCAGAAAAATAACAGGTATGTTGAGTGTAGTTTGAGGATTAAACGCAGCAATTATATTCTAGGACTCTACATCCTGGCCACCATATGTGGATATGTGCTAATTATTTTCCACTGGCCCAACGGTTCTGGGAACTTATAAATCAAATTCCTGACTATTTTGTAGCAAACAAAAGATTAGTGGATCCTTACAAATCACCAAATAGGATATTGGGGAAAGAGTGTAAAAGAATAAAACTAATATTTAAAAGGGGAGATAGAGAAATCCACAGACAATTCAATCTACTTTTCTAACCAGTGTTCTGTATATTGACTGAAATGTTACCAAGCTCTAAAAACATATTATTTAAGCAACTGCTACTTCTCAGATACCTTCAAAGCTTTGAAGCTATATAATAAAATAATAATGCTAGTTAACTAATTGTTGAATAAGAACACTCCAGCACGGTCCGCAGACATACAAGGTGAACCATGTGTATAATTCTAAATGCTCTAGGGGCCACATTTAAAAAAAAAACACAGGTGGACTTGACTTTGATAATACATTTCATTTAACCAATATATCCAAAGAAGTATCATTTCAACATCTATTGAATAAATTATTGAGATATTTGATGTTATTTCATTTTTGTACTAAATCTTCAAAATCTAGTGTGCATTTTACATTTACATCATATCTCAGTTTAGACTAGTCACATTTCAAGTGCTCGATAGCTGTATGTGGCTAGTGGCTGCCACATTGAACAGAACAATCCATACCCTATTAATTGGATGAGATTTGTTCATTTGTCCTGTATTATAAGCTAATGATACATTGGTGTAGCTGATACTAAAATAATGTAATTTCCAATATAGAAAATACATTCTTTTGGTAATGAATATGTTTGAAATAGAACTTGTGCTTCCCTAACCCCATCAACAAGAAGCATTCAAAATTGTGCATGTTGTATTGTCTTTAGCAAGTCTACACAATAGTGATTGGAAATACCTATCAGCATTGCTTCTGAGTTTTCCCATAAGTTTGAATTGGAAATTAAGATAAACATAGGAAATATGTGAAATAAACCTTGTAATTGGGGTTCTGGTGGTGAATGGAGGCATGAGTCCATAGCTGGTAGCATCTACATTCTTCTGTCTTGTTTTGATTCACCAAACATGAACTCTACAAAGTCTCTTGTGATGCATCATCTCTGGTCTCTTACTCAGTTTTGAAATGTTGTAATTATAGTTAGTCTCTCACTCTCCCTTTAGGCCTGCACTTTATCAATTACAAAATCTTGCCAATTCTGTCACCAAAATGCCTCTCATATTTAATTCCACCATTGAACTCTCATAAACAGAGCCTTCCTCACTGACCCTTCTTGGACTGTGACCATCTACGGATTTCCAGTTTTCAGTTAGCATAGCATGGTGCCATTACAGATGTCCTGCTAAAATGTGGTTTGAAAGATGTCCCTCCTGTCACAGTCTTCTGATGTAAGATCTTCAGTGCACATAGGATAGGGTCCTAGTTCTTCACTGTGGGCATCAGAGCCCTCCACATCTTGATCCCAACCAACCTATATTAAGCTACTACCTATAAACTCTTGTATCTTAAACTTAGGCTCACTGTTCCATACTGTACTACCTTTCCTGCTCTTGGCACTTCCTAGTCCTCCATCCTGGAGTGTCTTTGCAGCCTTAGTCCTCAGTTTAGTCTTCAGAATCAAATTTGAATCCAATTTTGTGAAACTTCTCTAAATCTACCTATTCATCAATTCAATAAGTGTTTTATGAGAGTCTTTGCTGTGTACCAAAGACTAAGCTACATACTGGAGATTTTTTAAATATTTTTTTCTTGAAAATCTCCCAAGTTGGTAAGTGATGTTTGCAATATAATGTGATAAATGCTATAATCAACATATGCACAGTGTGTTTTTGAAAGGCCAGAGGGAGTGAAAATTCTGTCTTTGTAGAGGGAGAACAGGGAAGATATTGTGGAGGAGGAGATAGCTGAGCAGTGTCCTGAAGGATTAATATTAATTTGCCAAATAGAGAAGGTTAAGAATGTTTCTGACAGAGAAAACTGACAATTCGAAGGGAAGAGAATGGAAAACAGTTTAGTATTACTAAAGGAAGGGTGACAGTCAAAATACTTAACAACCAGTATGTCATGTATACTGACCAGCTAGAATTAAGAATCCTCTTACCTGTGTATTCCAGCTGAGCATCAGCCCAGAAACAAAGTTACTGAGTATATTTGGTACAAAAAGAGTAGCAGGAAAGACTAGATCCATAACAGATTGGTAAGGCTACAATAATGATTTGAACTTACTTCCATAGATAGGGAAACACTGAAAGAGTTTAGACAATAAAATCATGTTATCAGTTGCATTTTGGGAAGATCAACCTGGCAACTGTATAAAGAATGATTTGAAGGGAATGAAAGAAAAGGCTGAGACAATAGTCAGATGCCTGCAGTAGTCCAGGTAAGACATGAAGCATAGCTGAACTGTAACCATGGTTGTGAAGATAGAGATTAAATATCAAATTCAAGGCATATTTAGGAGATAAAAATTCTCAGGATGTGATGAACAATTGAACATGAGAAATAGGAGACTGATGGAGAGATAAATGATTCATTTGAGGATTTTAGTTTGGAAAACTGACCATGGAGAAATGCCACCAAATGAAACAAAATATAAAAAGGAGAAAGCTCCCAATTTTTATATATGCAGAGTTTAAAATATCTGAAGAACACAGATGGATATGTCCAGAAGACTGCTATAAATAGGAGATTAGAATCCAGGAGACATAGACATCTGGGAGTCACAGCTCATTATGTGGTGTTTGAAATAAAGAAAATAAATGTTTCCCTAGGGTAAGGAAAGAAGTAAGAAAAGGGAATGACTGAGGATAGATTCCTAGTGAAGATTTTAGGAATCGAAAGGAAAAAAAATCAGTGTTTTGCCTTGTATAAATTATTTATCGACTTCAGTCTCCATTTATAGAACTCAAGTCTTCGTCTGAGTTCCTGAAGGGCAGAAATCACATCTTATCTATCTTTGGGTGCCCTTACTATTCACCAAGAGTATCTGGCACCTAGCAAGTTTGCATGCACACACAAAAGTGTTTACTAAGTTGAAGT
The DNA here is from genome assembly GCA_032199065.1 of Smutsia gigantea. Classification (NCBI taxonomy): domain Eukaryota; kingdom Metazoa; phylum Chordata; class Mammalia; order Pholidota; family Manidae; genus Smutsia; species Smutsia gigantea. The sequence goes on along the minus strand of JAVSCE010004953.1, from coordinate 158,927 downwards.
AAGTTTTATCCTGGAACACTTGGGGATAATATAATATATTTGGTATGACATTTGACTGATTTATTCTGCATAGCTGCATATGAAAGTGTTCTCAGTGGACCTTCTAAATTCACCAACAAACTTAAAATGTTTTTTCTCTGAACTAACAGTCCAATCCATTTCCCAGTGGGTCACAAAACCAGTCATATCATGAAGGTAGTGGTTGGTTATTCAACACTAACTATGGAGAAGCTCCTGCAGGATTGATAGATGAAATGATTACACCCCCTCCAACTTTCATCTTTGTAGAGGCTGATGTTATAAAAAGATTCAGAGACACCAGCTCAGCCACTTTTTGGTATATGACATATACTTGGAAAGTTATTTCACTCTCTGTTTGCTCACCTGGAAAATTGGGATAATGTGACTACCCCTCAGGGTCAAAATGAGAAAGAACTAAATGCATGCAGGTAAAAGCACCAAGTTCATTGTTCAATTAGTAGGGTCTTTGTCTTTGGTAAGAATAGAACATTATTTTCTCCTTTGGAGATGTTGGTAGGAAGAAAAAAGAATGGTTCCCAGAAAAGTAACTGGAAGATATGAATTAACTATCTCAAAAGTGAATCTCACATTGAGAATGGATATTTTCAATGGAAATCATAATATTATGGTATAAAGTTTTTAGGTATGATAGAAAAAAGGCATGAGTCCCTGTGTAAATAATCTTGCCAACTTCAGGAAATTAGTTCTCTTTTAACCATCACTTTGACTGATTTTAGCCTAATTGTGCTTTTTACCTCAGTAGAGGAGCAGGCTGGTACCAGAACATATAAGGGTATAGGTAAAATTAAAGCAAATCAATTGAATTCTAAATTTTTGGACGTTAGATGCTAAGACAAAAATGCAGAGAATCCTCCCCTTTCACCTGAGCCACAAAGTCCCGGGCCCCAGAGGAGGCACCTGATTATTACTTAGTTTAGCTTTTTTGGCAGGATTTGTGGTGGAGTATTTGTCTTGATGCCCTTCTTTTTCTGAACACCAATGGAAAAATCAACTTCCCTTTCCTGCTACTATAAGGAAAAGCTGCAATAGTACTAAACAGCCCAGGATCATCAAAACCCATGGACATTTGGTAACCTGTAGAGTGTCTTAGTCACATTTAACCATTTCAGTAGGAAAGAGGTCAAAACCTTGAAGAAAGAAAGGTGAAAGTTAAAACCAAGTAATAGCAATCTGGTATAAGTGACTAGCTTACACCAGAAAAAAAGAAAGTACTAGATGGAGGACTGCAAATACAGAAAGGGATGGTACAGTGTGCTAAGATAGTCATGAGCTTTTGCATTTAAAAAGACACGGCTCCAGTCCTGGCTCTGGACTTCATCAGCTGCTAGAGCCTTGGTTGCTTCAACTGGCAAAATCACTTACCACAATCACCATTTTATATTAGCACACTATTTGTATTAGCACATAATTATGTATGGAAGAGCTTTGTAAACTGTAAAGCACTGTGCCGGTGTGAGCTTAGGTCACTGGCAGCAATGCTAAAAGGATTCTGACTCATTGGAAGTTATGCTGTCCATTTGTACCTTTGTTTAGCTCTTAGAAACTTGAAACTGTTTATTCCTTCACAAATAAGCCAACTTATTCAAAAGTTCTGGTTTTCTTAGTTTTTTTTTTTAACCAGTCCTGCCACCAAACCCACAGTCCTAGCCAAGAGAAATATAAACAGATTTGTGGCCCAAATTTAAAGTTGAGACTAACTATGGGAAGTGTCAGCTTATTAAGAATGTAATGGGTTCCTTATGCTTAAACTCTCCCCCATAATATGAACATGCAGTGCAAACCATTTCTGTCATATGATTATGACAATGTTAAACTACTTCTATTATGCAGCAATATATTTCTGTGTGTCTGTTTCTTCCAGTCTTTTTCAAAAAAAATATTATGAAATATTTCTGATGTCAATTAGACAATCAATGTAACAACTACCATATATTTACCCCCAGTTTAGGAAAGAAAATGTTAACCAGTAAAGCTGAAGTCCCTATGACTCCCTCCCCAATTTCACTATCTACCAGGATCTCCCCAACAAGGGTCAGAATTATCCTGAATGTGTTTTTTACATATCTAGTAACAGCATATATTTTCTCTTAAGGTATTTTTCAAAAGTGTGTTCTTCAGAATTTGCATAGTTCCTGACTCCAAACTGTCTGAAATCATAGAAGTGTTCTTAAAGTTTTTTTAGTCAAAAATTTTTATTGAAATATAGTTCATACACAGTCTTACTTGGATTCACATATATATAGCACAGTGGTTCAACAGTTACCCATATTATTAAATCCCCACCCCCCACTAGTGCAGTTACTGTCAACATAGATGTTACAGAATTATTGGCTAAATTCTCCACACTGTACTACCATCTCTGTGACCAACTTACATTATGATTGAGAATTTTTGTGTCCTTTTATTTTTATGTGCTTTCAGCTTTCATCATTGAGTAGGATGTTAGCTTGGGTTTGTCATATATGGCCTCAACATACTATGTTGAGGTACATACCTGCTATACCCATTTTGTTGGCAGTTTTTATCATGAATGGATGTTGAATTTTGTCAAATGCTTTTCCAGCATATTGAGATAATTATGTCATTTTTATCCTTCTTTTTGTTAATGGGGTGTATGATATTTATTTATGAATATTGTGTCATCCTTGCATCCCTGGAATAAATTCCACTTGGTTGTGATGAATGATCTTTTTGATGTATGTTTGAATTCAATTTGCTAATATTTTATTGAAGACTTTTATATCTATGTTTATCAAGGATATAGGTCTATTGTTTTCTTTTTTTGTAGTGTCTTTGTCTGGTTGTGGTATTAGAGTGATGCTGGTCTCGTATAGAATGAGTTCGGAAGCATTCTGTCTTCTACTTTTTGGAATGCTTTAAAGAAGAATGGACATCAGCTCTTCTTTAAGTGTTTGGCAGAATTCAGCTGTGAAGTCATCTGGTCCTGATGTTAGGTTTGTTGGGAGATTTTTGATTATCAATTAAATTTCATTACTGGTAATCGGTCTGTTCAGATTTCCTGTTTCTTTCTGGATCAGTCTTGGAAGGTTGTATTTTTCTAGGAATTTGTCCATTTCTCCTAGGTTGTTCAATTATTGTCATAATTTTTCATAGAATTCTCTAATAATTCTTTGTATTTCTGTGGTGTGTGACTGTTCCTTTTTCATTTTTGATTTTGTTTATTTGTGTACTCTTTCTTTGTTTCTTTATAAGTCTGGCTAGGGGTTTGTCTATTTTATTTATCTTCTCAAAGAACCAGGTCTTGGTTTTGTTAATTTTTTTCTACTCTTTGATTATTCTCTATTTTATTTATTTCTGCTCTGATCTTTAATATGTCCCTCTTTCTACTATTTTTTTACATCAACTGTTCTTTTTCTTGTTTCTTTAATTTTGAGTTTTGACTGTTTGTTTGGGATTGTTTTGTTTCTTGAAGTAGGCCTCTATTGCTATGCGCTTCCCTCTTAGAACTTCTTTTGCAGCATCCCACAAATTTTGGACTGTTGTATTTTTGTTTTAATTTGTCTCTGTGTATTACTTGATCTGTTTTGATTTGTTCATTGATCTATTGATTATTTAGAAGCATGCTGTATAGTCCTCATGTGTTTGTGGGCTTTTTGTTTTCCTTATGTAATTTACATCTAGTTTCATACCATTGTGATCTGAGAAGTTGCTTAATACAATTTCAATCTGTTTGAATTTATTAAGTCTCTTTTTGGTGGCCTAGTATGTGATCTATTCTGGAGAATGTTCCATGTATGCCTGAGAAAATGTGTATCCTGCTGCTTTTTAGTGGAATGTTCTGTAGATATCTGTTAAGTCCATCTGATCTAATGTGTTGTTCAGTGTTTCTGGTTCCTTATTTACTTTCTGTCTAGTTGATTTGTCCATTGATGTAATTGCATGTTAAAGTCCCTTAATATGAATGAGTTATAGTTGACTTCTCTCTTTAGTTCTTTTAGTATTTGTTTAATGTATTTAGGTGCTCCTAGGTTGGATGCATAGATATTTATAATGCTTATATCCTCTTGTTGGACTGATCCCTTTACATTAGGTAATGTCCTCCTTTGTCTCTTGTTACTTTCTTTGTTTTGAAGTCTATTTTGCCTGAGATAAGTACTGCCACTCCTTTTTTCTCCCTATTATTTACATGAAATATCTTTTTCTATCCCTCACTTTCAGTCTGTGTATGTCTTTGGGTCCGAAATTATTCTCTTGTAGGCAGCACATAGATGGTTCTTGTTTCTTTATCCCTTCTGCCACCCTATGTCTTTTGATTGGTGTACTCAGTCCACTGACATTTAAGGTAATTATTGATAGGTATGTACTTATTGCTTTTTTATTAATCATTTTCTGGTTGTTTTGTAATTCCTCTCTGCTCCTTTCTGTAATTCCTCTCTGCTCCTTTCTTCCTCTCTTATAATTTTTTGTTTTTGTTTTTTAATGGCTTTCTTTAGTGTTGTCATTGGATTTCTCTTTCTTAATTTTTTAGTGTATCTGTTACAGGCCTTAGGTTTGTGACTACCATAGGTTCCTGGATAGTTTCCTAACTATATAACAGTCTATATTAAGTTGGTGGTCACTTGTTTTTCAAACACAACCGATAAGTACTCCTTTTTTCTTCTTCTTCTTTCTCCACACTTTGTGTATTAGATGTCATAATCAGTATTTTTTTGTTTGTCCCTTGACTAATTTTGTGTATAGTTGTTTTATTGCTTTTGTTTTAATTTCATACTTGCTTAGTAAGTAATTGGTCTACTACCTTTACTGTGGATTCATTTTCACTGGTGAAAACTATTTAGCCTTAGGAACATTTCCATCTACAGATGTCCTTCAACATATACTGTAATGCTGGTTTAGTGGTGGTAAACACCTTCAGCCTTTGTTTACCTGGAAAAGTTTTCATCTCTCCTTCAAATTTTAACAATAATCTTGCTGGGGAGAGGATTCTTGGTTGAAAGTCTTTATGTTTCAATACATTAAATATTTCATTCCACTCCCTTTTGGCCTATAAAATTTCTGCTGAGAACTCTGCTGGTAGTTTGATGGGGTTTCCCTTATAAGTAATTTTTCTTTTCTCTATGGTTGCTTCCAATACCCTCTCCTTATCTTTAATATTTGTCATTTTAGTTATTACAGGTCTTGGGGTCATCTTCCTATGGTTTTGTTAGGAGCTCTCTGTACTTCCAGGACCTGGGTGTCTATTCCTTTTCCAGATTGGGGAACTTTTTGGCAATTATTTATTCAAAGAGACTTTCTACCCCTTTGTCTCTCTCTTATCCTTCTAGTACCCTTTTTTTGTAAATATTGTTTCATTTGGAGTTGTTAAACAGCTCTCTTTTCATCTTCTTGTTTCTAGAGATTCTTTTTTCTGTTTTTCAGCTTCATTGTATTTTTGCTCTTCAATTTCCATCTCATTAATTGTGTCTCCTCTACTTATGGCAATCTATTATTCATTCCCTCTATTGTATACTTCATTTCAGTAACTGTATTATTCAGCTCTGAGTGGCTCTTTTTCAGCTTTTCTATCTCTTTGTTGAAGTCCTCTCTGAGATTGGCAATACTTTTCTGCAGTTCAGTGAGCATATTTATGACAGTTACTTTGAAATCTTTATCCAGGAGACTGGTAATCTCCATTTCACTCAGTCCTCTTTCTGGTGTCTTATCCTGTAGTTTTGTTTGGAACATATTCTCCTGCCTCCTCATTTTGTTAGTGTTTTTGTGTTTCTTCCTTTGTATTGGTTGGGTCTGCTATGGCTCCTGGTTTAGAGAGTGATGGCTTTATGAAGAAGGCATCGTATGGTGCCCAGAAGCTCTCAAGTCTTTACTCTCCCATGCCTGGTTCTCTTTTGTGGTGGAGCCCCAGTTGGTGTTGGTGGGCTGTGGGTGGGGCTGCTTTCATGTTTGTCTTCCACCAGTGGTCTTGTCAGCACAACATGGGTGGCAGCTTGCCTCAGCCAGCCCTTTGTGAGCAGAGCTGCGCCACTTCTGGGATCATTGTGGTCAGGGCCATCCTCTGCCTGCTCTGCAGTGATGGCAGTGCTACTGGGCTAACAGGGTGGAAGGTATAGGTACACAATGGTAGGGGGTGGAGTGGTGTGTGGGCACATGGGGCTGAGCCACCCATGATAGAGAAGGAGTGCTGGAAGCTGGCTCCTGCTGGCACCTCCCCAATTGGGGCTGAGGTAAGGCTGAGAAAGCTGGGAGAGTTTCCCTCTGCTGAAGTCTGATGCTGCTGGGCCAAGTGGGCTGGGTGGGCATGTAGGTGCACAGGAAAGTACCTGAGGGCTGAGCCACCAGCAGGGGATGGAGTGTTTGGGGCTCTCACAAGTGCACTAACTGTTGGGCTGAGGGATGGCAGAAGCATCATCCACCTGCCCTTTCTCCTGTGGAGAGAGCTCTATCCAACCCTCACCCCTCTGGAATCCTTCTTGCTGCTGGTAAATTTTTCAAGCTGCCACCTCTGTTTTAGGTCACAGCAGGACCGTCAGAACATGCCTGTCCTCCACAGCAGCAGGACTCTCAGCCCCCCAGAGTGCTCCAACTCTCCCTGGTGTCAGTCCCGTTAATCCCTAAAGCCTGATGCAATGTGGACTTGTGTTACCAGAGCAGATCTCCAGGGCTAGTTGTGCAGCATTCCGGAGTGCCTATCCTCTCCCCTCTCTGTTCCTTTTCCTCCTGCTTGTGGCCTTGGATGGGGGAAGGGCTGGGGTCCTGATAAACTGTGGCTCTGTCACTTTACCCTTCTCTGTGTGGTCTTCTCTTCTTCACAATGTGCAGGTGATCTCTTCTGCAGTCTTCAGGTCATTTTCTGGGTCATTTGTATTTGTTGTAGTTTCTTCCTTGTTATGTCTGTAGCAGGAGGTTTCCGCCTTGCCTTTGTAGTCCACCATCTTTTTTTCCCCTTCATCTAGTCATTAATTAAACTAAATAGAAGTTACACAACTAATCTAAGACTACAGATCATTAATGCTAAATAGAACTAGGATCACAGTGGGCAGTAAGGTTTAGGAGATAAAAGACTTTGGTTTGAGCCCCAACTCTGTTAGTTACCAGCTAGGTGATCTTAGCTATATCATTTTCATTCTTAACTTCAGTTTTCTCATCCATAAAATGGATTAATACCTGCCTATCTTTCAGGATTATTATGATGAGAAAATGAAATAATCTATGTGTAAATCTCTCACCTATTCTATTAATGTTGTTCATTGTTATCATTAGGAGTCAAACTTGCTACTAAGTCTTAAACATCATGTGACTCTGAGACTCACTTAATTGCTATTATTTTTTGCATAGTTAACACATAATAACCCAAGTAATCTTTCTAAAGACGCTATGGGTAGACACTATATTCATTTTCCAAATGAGAAAAATGATTTCCACAGAGGTTAAACAAGGTGCCTAAGGTCACACTGGTAATAAGGAGCAAAATGGTGACTCAGAGCCCATGCTTCCTTCCCCTGGGCAATATTTCCCTTGATTTGGCCAAGGATGATTGGTATGGCTTGAATATCTCCATCCAGTCTCCTTTGGGCTCTAGAATGCCAGCCTTCTCCCAGCAGCAAGAATCAGACCACAGGTCTAATCACTTTCAACCAGTACACCAGATTTATACAAAGGACTTTTGAAATTAACCCTTTACCTTGTCATCAGTGTTCTTATGTATTATGAACCCTATCAAATTAGGAAAATTAAACAAATGTGTTTTCTCAATGTTGCATATGAAAGGGAGGATTTTAGAAAATGTCTAGATTCCCTTGTATGGACTAGCTGAATATGTCCTCTAGTTTTTTAGTTATGGTTGTTATGGCTGCTGCTGCTGGTTGTTCCTAGCCCAGTTTTCAAATCAACATTTTGGAAAAGTGGAAATTGAGTCTCAAAGATGCCAGGTGACTTTCCCAAAGCCCCGGAGCTGGTGGCAAATCTGAGCCTGGATTGTTAGCCTTCTGCCCAGGTCAGTCCTTTCTGACAATATCACACTGCCTCTTGAAGGAATATAATAATCATTTTACAGATTTCAAGTACAATGTAGATTTTTAATTTGGTATTCATTGACACTATGCTAGAAGTAAAATCTATGAACTTCTGACTCTTAAATAATAATATTTACCAAAATGATTCATTCCATGCTTAAAAGGTAGGGGCTTAAAGGTAGGGCATAAAGATTCAATTTTGAAAATTTCTAAAAACCAGAAAATAACAATTCCAAAACAGAAGCTAGGAATTTGGGGCTTACAGATAAATCTTTTAGAAAGAAGTCCCTAAGTGCTGAACCAAAAGGCAATTAAGCTCTTTTATTTACTATAAAACATATTCACCTTAAAAAAAAAGCAGTAAATACCTCAACTGCATTTAACACAGAAAGAGGAAAAGAAGACATAGGTAAACATAATATTCCTTGCTCTGGCTCCATCTTGTTTTTCCGCGCACAGTAAAGGAAAAGTATACGTGAAAACAGATCATTCTATAAAAGAAGATAAGTGGGAATGCTCACGATGTTAAAGAAACACAGAAGAAGACCTGTCCCTGCTTCTAGGCTTTTCACTCAGGGTGAGACCTAAATTGAGTCTTAAAGAGTGTGTGTCAGCCAGACAGAGATAGGAAGATGGCATTCCAAGCCAAAGAAGCATCCATTGTTTGTAAGAATGAATAGCAGTTTGATGTTTCTAAAGTACCAAGCACAGAATGAGTAATTCCTCAAGATGAGGCTTAAAGGGTAAGAGTGGACTTAGAGGTCCCTGAGAACAAACAAACCTGCAGTAAGTCATCAAGTCATCAACACATGGAGATCTATTGAGGGCCGTATAATAAGACTTTCTTATAATAGGTACTTTCATTTATGATTTACTTACATTTTCAAACTTAAAGCCAATTCAAGTTTACCCCACAGTAAAGTCATCTAAGGCACTTAAATTCTAATACGCTTCCTTGAAAGGGAGAAAAAAATGTGCTGAGGTCAGAGCAATGGGGCAGTTACAGCTAGACCTCCATTCTTTTAGACATAGTGGGTCAATGTTTGGGAACACTGCTCTAAATTGCTCTTTCTGAACAAATTTAATCTTACAGTGCAGAGTAAACTGTGATTGCAGTCGTAGTAATAATCTTATAATAATCCTGGCTTGGGACCGTTAAGCTTTCCAAGAGTAAATTAGGGGGTAGGGAAGGTAGGTGGTGGAGAAGGGAAGCAGCTACCTCTATAGGCAACCTGCCACAATAAAGTGATGTCAGTGTCTTGGAATTGAAATATTTCCATTGAGACAATCCCATTAGGTTGCATAATAAATTGCCTGCTAATGTCCAAAACACGGGCTCAGTCTTTAATAGTAAATAATGTTAACCTAAAGGGAATGTCATTCATCCATCATTTACTAAACAGCTACAACATACAATTCTGTGAAAGTTTCCATCAAGGTGAAAATATAGGGAGATTTCTATAGTCTAGAAGATTAACATTTACCTGGGCCTAAGATAAACCCCCAAGGAGCTCTACCTCAAGGCAGACTATAAGGACAGTAACAGAAGTTCCAGCAAATTGTATGAAGGTTCAGAGGCAGGAGAGATTAGATAGATTTAGAAAATTGCTCCTATTTCCATAGGAATAATAAATATGATCAAGAACAGTGGAAAAAATCAAGGATCACAATTTTCTCCCTGATTATATTGCCTACTCTATTGTAAGAAAATTCAGATTCGAAATATGGGCTTTACTACACACCCCAGAGTGTGTACAAAATTTCATGTTTTTCAAAAGAGATGTAAGGTAAATTTCCAAAGACTCGATCCCTTCAGCTCCTATTATTTGAAGGTAGGGGTGGCAAACAGGAATATCTCAGCTGAGCTCAATCACCAGGAAGGGACCCATGGACAGAGAGAGGATCACTGAGGTAACCAGACATCAGAATGTAATCACCCAAACTGGGATTCAGCTAGACTGTGCAGGCAATACCCACACTCTTTAGAAAATGTTATAGACTCTTTTAATAACCATGGCAATTTTATCCCATAAACGTGCATTATTAGGACATATCAGAACAACAATAAAATATTCTTGTTTTGTACACCCATGAATGGATACGCAGCCAGAGCAAAGACGAGACTATAAATCTCAGAAACATGGTTATAAACTTGCTTAGCTACAATACTCACTCGTATTTCTAAAAGTAATTTTTTAAAATGTAGTGAGAGAGGCATAGTGCTATGTGTGCAATTGCATTCAAATGAGATATCTTATATAACTAGTGAAGAATAATGCTTAAAATCTTCATGCTGCCAGTTCAGTGTAAACTTGGAAAGACACTATTTATACTGGAAACCCTAATGGTATATCATGGGATGTATTATCACAGCCTCTGGATAAAAAATTTTAAATCCCCTATGTTTCTAAGGTTTTATTTCAAATTTTTAAATTATAATACATTAAAATAGAGATATAATTGTTGGACTAAATGATTCAACCCAATAAATATTTAGTGAGTGCCTACTATGTGCCAGGAACAGTCCCTTGTTCTTGCAGAGCTTGTAGGCTGACAAACCCATGAAAGGGAAATTAGTGGATTTCCAAGATAATGAAAATGTATGACTGTGAGATGCATGCAGTGCAGAGAAACACTACCAAAATGCAGAAAGAAGCAAAAACAAGAATGAATACCAAGACCCAACATTGGCCCTGTTGGCATTTAAGAAGCAACGTTTTACTTAGGTAGATGATAATCACAATACTTACATTTATTTTGTACCAATATTTACTTTGTGCCAATCACTACACTAAGTGTACATTTTTTTTCATATTTTAATGGAATGATACTTCATGGATCAGAGAGGGGGCTTCACAACTCACTCCAGACCAGAGCACTGGTTCAGTACAGCCAGCTTAGAGCTCAAGTCTCAGGGCCACCAGCTACTAGCTTTGCTCTCTTGGACAAGATGCTTAACTTTTACATAACTTCAGTTTTCTTTATCTGGAAAGTGGGGATAATCATATCTTTCAGAGTTAATACAGTTAAATGAGATAACACTTACAAAGGGACTAACAGTCCCTGGAAGATGCTAAGTCTGCCACACAAAACTGCACTGGCTATGACCTCCTAAATAATATCTTTTTCTAATGATTATATTAAAACACCTATTGTCATAAACCATCCTTGAGCTACAAATGCCTGGTTTATACAGCTGGCCAATTGGTTCTGGCCCCTCTTCCCCCTGCCTCCTTCTTCCTTGCCCCTCCAGGTAGCTGTCAAGCTAATACTATCACCCAGAATAATAGTAATGGGGAGCTGCCAGCCACGGACCTCTGCCCCACTCCAGAAGGTGATAGGCTAGATAATTTTTCCTTGTATTCAACCTTAAAATCATCATAAGTTCTATCCTGAAAAATATTTTTCACATATATACTTGTATCTCTTTAACTCCCTTTTCTCTTTCCATCACATTTAATCCTCGCTCATTTCTTCAGAAACATTTTCTCCCTTACTCTCTCAAGCCCTCCACTTATGTACCACTGTGAGCCCAAAGAACAATACTAATTGTTATCAAAAAGCATTAGAGCATGATTAAAAATGCATTTGTATCAAGGAAAGGAAAACCATCCCATCATTAGGCTTGACATCATTAAGACCTTCATCCTTTTAAGGTCCTTCAAGTACCCAAAAATCTCTTATTTTCTGTCTCATCTTTCTCTAATTAAACCTTCTTTTGTTTAGATACCAGTGACCAAGATAAATACAAAACTAACTCTAACTGCACTTTATTCTATTTTTTTTTAATTAGTGAAGAATACAGTTTAAGCCTTGCAACATTTTGGCAATATTAGCTCTAATAACCACTGGCTTTTATTGGCATGTTTATGACCACATTTTTAATAGGAAAAAAAGCATGCTGAGTTCTAAGCCAATTTACAAGCAAATGTACAACACCAAACTCTTGAAAAGCTGGAAATATTTATTATTTCGAGAGCATTGCATGATACTAGAAAACATAAAAAGATGCTGATTTAGAACTCACACTGGTGAACTGAACTGCCTGTTCATGCTGAATTGGGAATTTGCTTTAGACTTTTCATGTAGGATGAATTGCAGCATTTTGTCCTGATACTGTAGTCAGTCTCACTCACAAGCAGCTTAGATTATGCAAACCTAGTATGATCTGTGGCAGTAGGTGCAAGACTGTAAAACACCCCTGCCTTTAAAAAAGGGTTGGGAATGACAATTTAGAACTACTCCTGCAAGGCTGCCAGCGTCCAGCATATACAAGATCCTTTTTTTTACGCATTGCATAGCAGTTGACTTCTGTCATTCATTGCCCAGCTGTAAGTTTTAAGGTGACAGGTCATGTGGGTTTCAATACTTTTGTAAATAAACAATATTGGGCCTGAAAGCCTATCTAACCAATGACCTTTTACAAATGGCCTTTCTGTCAGGAGAGTCAGCCAGGATTCTGAGCGCCAGGAAAGTGATCGAATATGCATTTTGGTGGTTGATACCAACAGGTTTACAACCTAAAAGGAAGATCCTGTGTGAGAAGCAGTTTGCAGATTCCATCATCAGAAAATGGCCAATGATAGATAGTCTGTATTTACATGTACACATAATTGTTTTCATTTTAAAAACTTGCCACATACTGACACACAGATCATTCAAAATAAGTTGCGCTTTCATGAAGCATTATTTTTCTAGACTGTAAGTAAAACAAATGGCGTTTTCTTCTCCACTTCCTAATTAGACAATTGTCTGATCATTTCTTAAAAGACTGCAACCATTTATGTTCTTAAAGAATGCCATGCAGACAATGTGTTTATTATGTAAGGCAGTGAGCATATAGTTTTGTCCTGTGTTGTTTTTGTTTATTTTTTTAAACTTATTAACAACTCAGTTTCATGTTTTATTCCATTAAAAATCTCTGTAATATGTAGGTTCAGATATGAAGATGCAAAATGTGGGTCCCTCAGAGCAGATTCAGTATTGTTACTACAGGAGGCATAAATAGAAACCTGACATTAATTTCATTTGCAAATGATACAACTTTGGAATCAGGCAAAATAACAATGCATCCCAGATATGAATGTTTACATAAAGCTTTTTTAAGAAACGATTTCATTTCTGGTGTTCCCCCTGATTTCCTTTTGTGAATAGCAGTAGAAGTTTTCTTCACAATAATACTACTGCAAAATGTATCCTTAATTTATGATGGTTACACCAAACCATTCTAAAAATTGTTGGTGAGCTAACTTGTCTTTTCAATGTTAGGTCCAGGGGAGCCAAAATAATTTTGAAACAAATAGTGATATTAACAGATCCAGAACTCTGGCCCAGAGGTTTCTAATTGTGCTATTAAAATTGTACATATGTTGCTTCTTTTCCTGCTTTTGTGAAATGATTTCAGTTTTCTCTTCATGGATCTTAGAAGATGCCCAAAATTTAGTTGAGGGCAAATAGGTGGGGGAACTAGGTAGCCATGGAATAGATTTGGGCTGCATGCAGTTTAGAAACACTTTTACGTTTTTTAAGAACAATGGTAATTATGTTGCAAGATGCAATAAATCAAAATTACATTGTTAATATTTTAGAGCTGGAACATAAAATTTAGAAGCTGTTTTCATCTATTTACCCAAAGGAACTATAGAATTGGTCACCTCAAATAGTCCTTTACTTACAGATGGCCTTTGTGACTTACAGATAAAAGATGCATTTATCTGACTCTCATGAATAATAATCTTAAACTGTAGAATCATGGTTTTGTAACTCTCTTAATCGTGTGAGCTTTCTCTCTCTCTCTTTGCCGCCCCCCCACCCCCACCCCCCCAACTCTCCTCAGAAAATTTATTTGTTTGCTTGGACTGCCATATCAAAGTATCACAGGCTGAGTGTCTTAAACAACAGAAATTTATTTTCTCATAATTCTGGAGGCTAGAAGTCCGAGATGAAGGTATTAGCAGGTTGGTTTCTTCTAAGGCCTCTCTCCTTGGTTTGTAGAAGGCCATCTTCTCCTTGTATGGTCTTCCCTCTGTGTGTGTGTTTGCAAATGGCCTCATCCTATTACAAGGCTACCAGTCAGATTGGATTAGGGCCCACCCTAATGACCTCATTTTAACGTAATCACCTCTTTAAAGACTATCTTACATTCATATTCTGATGTACTTGAGATTAGGACTCCAATATATGGATTTGGTGGGGGACACAATTCAACCAATTACACTTAATATGTAAGACATAAAAGGGAGCTTCTGAGTTTAATGGGACTGAAGTCTCATAGGCCTGCCCTTCAATCTTTCTCTCCTGCCCATCTTGGCCACCCTTGTTACCTCTCAGGTACCTTCTGGAAACATAAGGATGCCTAGGGAAACTATTCAATGGTTCATGTGTTTCCCAAACATTAGTGGATATTTACCACGCACAGCATTGTGTCACGTGGTTTTTAATAGGTGCAAAAGTAAATAAAAAAGCGTTGCATTCAAATAGCTGATATCAAAACACATAGCCATATATTAGTTGAATGACAGCTAAGAACTCTAAATACTTTGGATCTGTCTTCACATCCATGAGAGAGGTAGAAGGGTGCTATGAAAGAAACACAGGAGGTCCAGGCTTGAAGTGAGAAGACCCAAATGTGAGCACAACATTCTTTACCTGCCCAACAGGGGAAGTAAGGCTCAAATGAGATAATGAAGATTAAGGAGCCTTGTGCATTGAAAAGCACTATAAAAGCATAACATATTATTGTGTTAATGATCACTAAACCAGCTTTCACCATGCAGCATTGTTTCTTCTCCTCCTCATTCTCCACCTGCACATTCCACAGGCTAATTGCCTGTATTATTTGAAGTCACCTCACTTAATCAAATTTAAATGTTCAGCCTCTACTTAATTGAAGGCCCTGCAGCTTTAACCAAATGTGATAGGTCATTACTCATTTGATAATTTTGGAAGTAGATTAATCAAGCCTGAGATGGATCTTCTCTTTCCAGAATAATCCCTTTACTTTCTTTCCAGCCCATTTTGAGTTAAGTTATCAAATATTTAGTTTTTGCACACCGAAAGGACATTCCTCCCTTCAGTCCACTCCACAGTCTCCAACTGCCCCTCTCTGAGCCATATAACTTACTGTCTACCCCCTGTACAGCCTGGTTACCCCAACTGAGTCACTCCTAAAATTTACCACTTCTACCACATTACCTAAAACTCTCCATGGTGGACCATGTTCTTAATATATGCTTCCACTGCTTAAAATTGAGGGCTCCACAGAAAGTCAGACTTTGCTATTTCCCTCCTCAGGAACCTCTTACGTTGTTCTGCTGGGCCACCCACAGAAACGATTACCCTACCTTTGTCACCAGCAACTTTTTCTGCTGACTTCAGTTTCTAACTAAAGACAAAGGACTCTTCCCTCCTTCCCAATGACTGTGTTCATCCTCTTTTCAATTTGGCAAAGAATAAATAAGGGCGCTGTCAGGGGCATACACTGGAGTCAGACATAGCCCCTGTTGTCTGTAGCTCACAGTTGTTGGGGGGAAGGATGTAAATAAACCAGGACGAAGCAATGGAGGCTGGACGGAGTGCTTTCCATGGGTGGAAGCACAAGTGAGCATGGGATTCTTCCTCTTTGGGAATTGAGAACAAGCTCACGGAAGACAAGGCATTGAGCCTGTGTCTCGAAGGATTTGATGAGAAAGGAATTGCAAGTCGAGCAAGAACAAGAGCTTCAGCTAGTGTTAAGTCTCGGCATATTTAGGGTCTCAATCTTTGCAGCTGGAGAGAGCTGGGCACTATTAAGTAATGAGGCTAGGAAGAAGTCCTGTCATGAAGAATTCTGAATGCCAGATAGGCCCCACTTGTTACATGCCTGCCGTGAATGGCCCAGCCAGCCAGCACTCCCAGCAACGTCACCACACTTTCCTGCCGTGACTTGGGAAGAAGGGGCTCAAAGGGAGTCTCCCTTAATGACTCATCTCAGGAGGAGGGCTGTGAGCAAGCAGTCTTTGCCTTGAAGGAAAGAACAATGTGTTTATGTGCCCTTAGAATCTGAATTCTAAAACAAAGTATGCTAAATATCCCCACATAAGTTGATTAAAATTCAGTTGCATCTGTGCTCCCTTCGGCAGCACATATACTAAAATTGGAACGATACGAAGAAGATTAGCATGGCCCCTGCGCAGGATGACATGCAAATTTGTGAAGCATGTCATATATATTTTTTTAATTTCAATTCCATCTTGTATTAGCTACAGAATAGTGAATTGATCAGCCTTTGAGATAGTTTCTCAAGAGAAATAACCACACAGGCTTCATTCTAGGTCCTCAGTTTTTTTTCTGTTTATAACCTCTATTAAGTGACACATCCACTTCCCAGCCCAGCTGTCCCCACTAGGCATATGACCCCCACCCTGCCATCACTAGCACACCTTCACCTTCGCTCCAAATGCTTACTCCCAGTAGTTTAGAGTCAATTTCTATTTGACTCTCAGGTACCATTCACCATGTTGAAACCCAACATCCTTTTTCTCCCAACCAGCTTCCTCTCCATTTTCCTCTTCTTTTTCAGTGTTTCAGCCATTCTTCCATACCTACCAGCTGTTTAAAAAACTCCAAATCAGTGTTGATCCATCTCATCCCTGATACCTTAACAAACTAAAACTCCAATTGATTTTCATCTGAAACTCCTCTGTCCCTATTTTCACAGTCTCTGAGTCCGGATCACTAGGACAGTTTTCTCATTGGCTCCTGACTCTAATCCAATGTGCACATAACTGCCAAACTAATCTTCTTTAATATATCACTTTCATCATGCTGATTCCCTGCTCAATAATCTTAGATAGTTCCCTCTTTCAAATGCAACCAAAACAGAGCAAAAGCCCGCTAGGAAATTTCACAGATGCTCTCTCCTCTGAGTGGTAAGTATTATTATCTCAGCCAAACTAATGATGAAAATTGAGGCTCCAGTATTTAACTTGCCTAAGGCTAGTAACGGACAGGGCCAAGATTACAACCCAGCCCTTTAAGTCTGGTCCAATGCTTTGCTTTAATAGAAGTTCATAGCTCCTGTGCTTGAGTTCAAGAATCTCCATAATCTCCCTTTGCTTCATTTAACCAATTTTATTTCTTTTAATTCCCTGACATAGCCCTTCCTGTAGCCAGCCCTTGGCTGCTCATTGCCTCTCAATATGCCTAGTCATTCCTGCTTCTCTATGACTTCCCCGGGGAATACACTAGCTTTCCCTAACCTCTGAGGCACACCTTCAGCCCCCAGGGAGAGGGGGTAGAGCTCTGATCATTTCCCTGACAATGCCATCCTTCCTCAGCTGGCTTCCTACAGTATTTATGCTCCTGCAAAGTGACTCACAGGCTGAGAAATAAGCACCCATGGGATAAGGTATGGCAAGAGGAGAATTCATGGGCTACGGATCCCTATGTGTACCAAAGCATACACCAAATTAAAAGCAACTCACATGCATTTGCTACTATTTTCCGAAAATAAGTAGATACCTTTGTGATTTATAAAATACACATTAATTTGAAATAATTCAGGTATGTTTTTGTCATTATGTGTTTTCCTAATTACAAGTACTAAACATTGATCAGCTATCAGAGTTTGTGAAATACATGACATTGAAAAAGAATCTTTATTTTAATCTCAGAAAGGTTGGAAACCACTGGTCTGAACACATAAGTGTATGCAATCTTGTTGATTTGTAAGTGTGCATGTTCTTGACTCTTGTAAGTCCCCATGAAGCCTTTAAAAAGTTTCCTATAAGAGACAGAAGAACTAGAACATATTTGGGAATCCTACAGCACCTCAGCCAGCCCTGAATACATAGTGGGTGTTCAACAGATACTTGTTATAAGCTCCCCTCAGTCAATGAAGTGTAAGGGTATATGTTAGAGAAGTTCAGGCTTATTTGCTAAATGGCAAGCTAAGAAAATGCATGATTTTACAGCTCATTAAACTGCCCAGAACTGTGGAGCTTTTCACTCTTTGTCCCATTCAGAGCCATCTTGCATGGATTTTGGTGAAAGCTCTGATTGCCACTCTTATTGAAAAATAAGAGACTATTAATAGATGGATTTGGGAGTGGGGAGATCAGAACTATGGTTTACTTAACACTAACTGATCTGTAGGTACTCAAATCTACCACTTCTATTTATAAATCAAAGACAAGCCTTGAAGGAAATTATTTGAATTCTTCTTTCTCATACAATGTCAGGATCAAGGGGTGATGGAACTCCTTCAACTTGTTACTCAGCTTTCAACTTTAGATTACAGTTTCAAATGAAGAACCAGATAACATCAAACAGCCACACAGTTGCTACAAGATATAAAATACCTATCTTTGGATAGAGGACTGGGGGAGAATTCTAGTGACTACCACAAGCAGAAAATTCTAATAAAATAAAGGATCATTATACAGCATCATTAATGAATCAAATTTTCCAAAACATAGATTTTCCAAATAATTGAAATTTACTCATTTATAGTTTCAAAATTCTTATATTAAAAATTTTCATGTAAATGCTTCTAAACTATATTACATGCTTTTTGATCTACATTAAACAAATGATATTGAAAACAACTCTTCCTTATGCTCATATTGAGTATCAATAATTATTTTATATAACTCAGGTGTACGTACAACAGGGCTTTTTGCCCCATATTGAATGGCCCCAGACTATTATACAATGAGTTTTACAGGACTTAAAAAAAAATGATGTAGAAATAATTTTAGATTTAACTAAAAGTTACAAAGTAGTACAGAGTGTCTTCGTATACCCTTCACTCAACTTCCCCAAGGCTATTATCTTAAACGACCACACTGCAATCGTCAAAACCAAGAAATCAGCATTGGTGCAGTAAGTACTATTAACTAAACTGCAGAACTTATTCAAATTTCACCAGTTTTTCTACAAATGTCCCTTCTCTGTTCCAGGATCCAACCCAGAATCCAAAATTGAGTTTAATTTTTTTATTTTTGTCTCCTTCTTTTCATTCAATCTGTAACAGATACTTAGTTTGTCCTCGTCTGCCAGGATCCTGTCACTTTTGGTGAGTACTGGGTTAGTTACCTCATAGGGTATTTTTCAATTTCTTTGACTTTTTTTCCAGTGATTATATAGAAGTTACACATTTTTGGCAAAAATACTACAGCAAATAAGTAAGATTGTGCCCTTACTTTGGTACATAACATCTGGGGGTTCATGAGGCAGTATTTCTTGTTGCTGGTGACATTAACCTTGATCACTTCATTAAGGTAATGTTGGCTAGGATATTCCAAGGTACTATTTTTCCCTTAGTAATTAATAAATATTACTCTGACTTGCTAATACCATTTTTCCAATTCTTTCTTCAGAGTAGGCATCACATGTCACTCCATGTGCTTGCCACTAGTAACCTGCCTTTCTAATCTGTTGTAGGATTAAACATCAGAAAAACTGGAAAGAATTCTTTTCAAAACAAATAAATAAAAAAGTGTGCTCTGGGTAAGTGTTTATTATGGACTTTTAAAGATATGTCTTTTTGCTGCTAAGCCATCCTTTGTGGTTACATTTATGTTTTTGGTTTTGATGTTTTCTATCTAGAATCTATATGGTTGATAATGCCTCATAAATGACCCTTCCTAGGTGAAGTATTATCATAGTGACATTTATGGATCAGATGAAGATATCCAAAACCTTAGAAATGGAATCATCACCAGTTGAAGTACCAAATGCGTATTTCCAGATCAACAAGCAAGTTCACTCTGACGGTCTCTTCTCAGCTGGTGGATACAAGGAATCAAGGAGTCTGGCACCCATGGATTCTATTTATACTTAATATGTTGGATGCAAAGAGGAGAATCAGATGTGACTTCTGCAAACCAAAAAGCTGCCTCATGAGGACATGAATGTTAATTATTCTCTCCACATCTCTAAACTTAGGCTCTAAGCTCAAGTCAGCCAGGCTGAAAAACTGACAGAATTCCTATTCCATCTTCTCAATGCCATCTATCAGATGGAAAACTCCTACTGAAAGGATATTCACGATGCCATCAAAGCCACACCTGTGCCCCTTCATGGGCGTTCACCACAACCACTTCAGAGAGGAAGCTGTGTGCCTTAACCTCTAAATCTTTCAGAGCACAGTCCTTTCTTATTATGTGCCTCATATATTTCCTTTCCATTCAAAATATTCGTGTAGATTAAACATATTTCCATCTACAGTGAGATATATTTAAAAATACAGTATATGTTTACTATGTACTTAAAATCTTTTTATAGGTTTCCACTGTTTAAATTTGATTAGGGTGACAGTCTATCCATTCTTCCTGTTCATATAACCAAATAAGAATCCAAACATTTCTCAAATAGCATGGCCTAAAAAAATGTGATTCATGGTTCTCTGTCTCCTTGTGCCTGGTTCTTAAAAATGACTGAGTCACTGTTGTTCAGTTGTTTAATCTGATAATTATGCAAGCACTAAATCTTATACTGGAGCAGAAAATGTTAACACACATTGAAAAACCAAAAAGCATAGAACTATAATCTGTATGATAAAATGCATTACTCTGTTTAAAAGGATTGTTTTACAGATGCAATTAACAATCAGCGATCATACAGTGTAGACCGGTGTTTTGATGCCATCTGTTGGAATAAGTCCTCTCACTTTCTGGAACGAAGCTATAATTTTCCGTTTACATTTTCATTAGGCAACACACAGGGTAACAGTCACCAAAAGAAGAGAAATCTTAAATATTTCAGTTTTATAGTCTTCCATAAACAATTAAGTATGTTGCTGAAATTTTCGAAAAGAGAATTTAGAAAATTTACAGCAATACCAGAGAATACTGTTTTATTTCACAGCCTTAAAATATCACCAACAATTCAAATGGCCAATGATGGTTTTCTAATTTTACTTTCAATATTTGAAATGTGACTTCCATCCTATTGGCTTATTTCTGATCTGTGTTAATGTAAAAAAAAAATGATTGCCCTGTGCCTAAGCAAATTTTGCCATAATTCCAGTGATAAAAGTTAGCAAATAACCTGTCCATTAGGGCACATTCCCGTTTGTTGTTATTAGGTTACTAAATGCCAGATCAAATCTTTGGGGGCTTTTAATACACTAGGGGGTGCTAGTTCTCTACTTGTGCACATTTACAAAGCAAAACTTTCCACAATTAATTTTGGGGAATTATAAAAACTGACCTAAAATTCTGATACAGTATGTAGGTCGCACACATATTTAGAAAACAAAAAAGAACTCATTAAAATTACACTATGAATTAAACATCAAGAGTCCAAGTGGGAGTGCAGTTTTATGATGCAAGAGGTAAGATGGGTGTGGTCTTGTTTCATAGTTCAGACATCAGTTGTTAATATCAAACAAAAACCTGAAAAGAAAGTCACAGCTTTTCAGAAAGTACAGTATCAGGCCCAAATTTCTTAATGCTATCTATTATGTCTATGGTGCTCCAAAAGAAATACAAAGCAAAACCACCAGGGAAAAGAGGTTTCTTTACTAAATTTAGACAAGTTATTTGAGATTCTCTTCCTTTGATATGTCATTCAAACAGTCCCAAGTTACAGGAAGTCACCATAAAGATCTGAATTTATGCTCCACAATAGGCTGGTAAATTGCTTCAAGTAACTATCAGCTCCCTCTGCTATGTCTTGGGACATCTGCATCATAAAAGTGCACACACACACACACACACACACACCACCCCTGTGTAAAAAATAATCAGGTTTACTTTTTGTATTTTTAAGAACAGAATCAAGTCCAACAGGGACATTACCCCTGATTCAATTCTATACCTAGTGGGGGGAGTTGGGGGGATATTATTTCCTTCTTATTTTTGGTTTAGTTTTCCTTTGAAAAAACTAACAAACAGGACCCCAGAAATACTCAAATTCTGGTAAAGTATACTAAACTACAATTATCTACCTTCGGAGGTAGTCTGAATTTCAAGAACCTTTCTTCTAAAACAGAGGCCCTGGCATTGCTTTGTCAATTGCCAAGATCTACTTCAACCTCATTTTGCTTCCATTTAACTGCATTCATTCACTAGTTTGTGTCCCATTTTTTCTAGAAATATTCCAAAAAGTTGTTTCCAGATTGCCACATTTCCTGCCCCATCAAATGCCCTGGGAGTACTCAGTAGATTCTATAGACTTGCTATTTGTCACTTGCAATAGGAAATATCACACCCAGCAGGAATTTGTTCAGAACGCTTTGATATTATGGTAAAGAACATTTAAAAATATTCAGATGAGGTCATACCTTTGGATTAACTCCCAGCACATCAACCCACAGCTATAGCAGAAACAGAACCATGCACTTTTCATAAACAGAAAAACAAATATAATGCTCCAGTGGTATGTCATGAACACACACATACAGGGCATGGCGGCTGGAATGTATGGACAATTAGACAAGACCCCCATAGGAGAACTGAAGGGTTTCTGCAAGGATTTTGGAGAATCTTAATCTGAGACTGTCACCCATTATTTTATGAATTTATATCCTCCAAACTCTGCCTAGTAGCAGCATTCCCATTGCAAATACACAAATGTTTTTAATTTGCATTTAAAAGGGCAATTTCATGGATTCCTTCTGAGTCACAACAGAGATTTGTCACATAAATCAAGTTTTCATCCTTTCTGAGGACAGAGGCCAAATCCAGCATTATTTATACTTTGGTATATGAAATAAAGGCCAGAAAATGGTTTTCAAAATAGTAGTAATTACTGGAGTTGTCAACTTCTACTGACAAAGAATATAAACTGTCATTGTATTTGGATCATAGAATCTTAGAGTTAGAAGGGGACTAAAAGTCAATTTTATCAAAAACCTCCATGTATGAATCTCCTGTACTCATCACAGACAAATGGCTTTCCAGTTTTGACTTACACCCCTCTAATCATAAAAAATCACTGCAGTACAGGCATACTAATTAGAAAGCTCCGCCTTCTAGTGAGTTGATGTCTGTCCTCACCATCTCTTTTCATAGGTCAGGGAATGCTGTGTATGAGAATTTTTCTTGAGTCTCTAGTACTTGGGTTCAATTGTCAATTCAGCCATTTATAAGCTTTGTATCCTTAGATGAGTTACTTAATTTCTTTGTCCCTTCAATATAAAATTAGAATTTGACCACTTTTCCATGGCTATCACTCTTGTCCCTGTCACCATTGACTCAAAAATTTCCTAATCCATCTTCCTGTCCCACAAATCTATCCTGAACACAGCTGCCAAGAGTGATCCATTCCAAATTTGGTCAGACTGAGTCACTCTTCCGATTAAAATCATGCAATGACTTCACACTTAATTCAGAATAAAAGTTCAGTCCCCACAAGGCTTACAGTGTCCTCCATATTGCTCTACCCTGTCAGACTCTGCTTTTATTGCCTCCCACTCTCCCCTGGGCCCCTCGGGCAGCTTTAGCCACACTCATCTCCTTCCTGCTCCTCCACACAAAAGGTCCACTCCTGCATTCAGGGCTTTGCTCTAGCTGTTCCCACATCCTGGAATCCCCCTCCCCTAGAGACCTGCCTATGAATGCATCTTCTCCTTCAACGTTGCTTAAATCTGGCTTTCTTACAGGGGGCTATTCTGGCTTCTTGGTTTAATTAAAGCAAACCGATCCCCATTTGCATCACCCACCCAGCCCTCCTGATGGTTCATTCCCCTTACCCTACCTGTTTTTTTATTTTCTGTTCAAATACCACTTCTCACTTTCAATTTACTGTGTAATTAATTTAAATTTATTTTTTATTAGTTATTATCTCTATTCATGACATTAAACTTGTTAAGGATAGAGGCATTTGTCTATGTTGTAGGCACTTCGATAAGTGTTTATCAAGTGAGTGAATGAATTTGAGGTTAACAGGTTAATACATATATAGCACTCAAAACAGTGGCTGGAACATAATAAACTTTCACATAATAATAATAATAGTAATTATTATTATTATTATTATTATTACTGCTGTAATTGTTATTATTGTTGTTGCTGTTATTTTGTTGACGTTATTATGTGCAGCATCAAAACCTGCTTCCTAAGCTGTAGTTACTAAAGGCCTGTCATTTATAGGGTTAGATCACCTCCCAGGTCCTGGGCTACTCCAGGCAAAGTTGATACCACAGTAGAGGCCTGATCTTTGGAACCGTCCCTCTTTTTAGAGTGGGGAGAGTCCACCGTGCTTATCCTACTAAAGCACTCTCTCTTAACTCTCACTGGGGCGCCATCTCTCCTCCTTGCTCTTCATACTCTTGCCACCTTCTCTGACAGCCCTGAACCCCAGGGTCACAGATGGCATCTTTTAAAATATACTGTTGTGTTGCCATTTGTTAAAGGAGATGCAAACTGTCTATAAATGTAACATATTCAACAGTTTGACTGAATTGTTGACCATTCACATGGATACGACAGTTTCTAAACTTTTTCCTGAACTAACCCTTCTACAAGGTTGATATTCAATAAGTATTTGTTGAATAAATGAGTGAATCCTCAAAAATGGAAAAAAAGTTGAATATTATGGTTGTTAGAATTGTTTAAAATTAAATTTACATGTATATGTAATATATATACATAAACATTCATTAAAAAAAAAACATTAGTTTAAAAATTAAATACATCACCAAACATACTAATTGTCTTTAAATACAATTTAAATTCGTATTACATATGGTAGAGAAAAGTAGGTTTCTGTCTACAAGCATACAGAATGACAGGCTTTGCCTGGTAGTAAGGAGTTATAGAGTTAATTCTCCATGTTTCTACTTTAAATGTGTGATTACTCCTCTGTTTTACACATCTAAGAAAAAAAAGATTATACAAATTGCTGGCTCCCTTTCTCAACATAAATTTCATCCTCCCTGAAGAAATAGGCCTGTTTGGCACATGAGTGATGAAAATATTCCACCTGGAAAATTTTTCAATGTCTCCTTAAAAGGATATTTGTAACACTGAGAAGAACATGGTCATCATAAAGACAGGGCTTGAAAATACAACATAAAAGGACATTGGAAGGAATAGGGATGAGAGAGAGTTCTGGAAAAAGTAAGTCATACTAGGTAAATAATTACCTTCAGATGTTTGAGAAATATCATTTGGAAGAAGATCAGATTTATGTGATGTGACTCTAGAGGCTAGAATTAGGTCCACTTAGAAGAAGTAATACGGAGGAAAATATTAGTTCAATATTAGATCAATAAAATAACTAATGCAGTTCAAATATAAAATCAGATGGCTTTGGATTCAAGATGGCGGCGTGAGAGGTGAGATGGAGAGCTCCTCCCAAAACCACAAACAGTACAAAAATATAGTTAATAAATACAACTAACCTTCAGACAGCAACAAGAAAGAAGGCTGAATCAGACTGCATACAGACCTCACGAACAGAGCAGACCTCAAGAAACAGGGTAACGTATGAAAGCCTTAACCTGGTGGGACCGAAGCCCTTCCCCACCCCAGCTCACCGTGGGAGGGGGCGAAAGCCTGGGACTGCTGGACACCTAGCCCTGGACATCTGTTTTGTGAGCAGAATCCTATAGTGTGTGGTGCTCTGGACATTGGGGAGCTTGGACAGGCAGAGTGCTTGCAAAATTGACATTCCAGCCGTTTGTGGAGGATGGGATCCACACACAGCCACTCTGTGTCAGAGGAAAGGCAGGGAGTCTGAGAGGCTTCCTAGCAGCAAGAGGGCTGCTGAAGGGGCAGAGTTTGCACGGAGCTTGCATGCGGGAGAAGGGAGAGCTGCACAAGGTTGCCTGGGCGCACTCTGCCCAGCTGGTTGGGAACGTGGGGAGCTTCAGGTGCTCCATCCCCCAGACTGCCCACTGAGCTCTGAGGCTCCCCACTGTGACACACAGCCTTCCTAGCCTTCCTACTGGCCTGCAGGCACCTGCTCGCAAACCAACAGTCACTGCACAGGTGTCAGGCCAGTCAAAGGGAGGCCCCGCCTACAACTGCTAGAGAAGCAAAGCACAGAAGATTACCCATGTGTGCTTGGCCCACTGCCTCTGACACTGGAGACAGGCACCTCCGATGAGAAGAAGGAAACAGATCTTTCCTCCCCCAGGCACCAGCTCCACTCCCCTACATCCCCCAACCTCACTCTAGGGGCTGACCAGCTCCAGAGACTGGAGTTTCTGCACAGTACTGGCCACCACACAGAAATATGAAACGTCAAAAGATCATGGTTCAGACCAAAATCTCACAAACCTCAGAAAGAGGGTCAAATGAAACTGAACTCACAAATCCTCCAGAAAGAGAGTTCAAAATAAAAATTATAAACATACTTATTGAGGTAAAGAAAAATATTCAAGACGTCAGGAACGAATTAAGGATGGAAATTCAATCATTAAGAAATACCATATCTGAAATGCAGCATACAATGGAGGGATTTAAAAGTAGATTAGACGTAGTAGAAGAGATGGTAAATGGAATAGAAACTAGAGAAGAGGAATACAAAGAAGCTGAGGCACAGAGAGAAAAAAGGATCTCTAAGAATGAAAGAATATTGAGAGAACTGTGTGACCAATCCAAATGGAACAATATTCACATTATAGGGGTACCAGAAGAAGAAGAAAGAGAAAAAGGGATAGAAAGTGTCATTGAGGAGGTAATTGCTGAAAACTTCCCCAATCTGGGGAAAGAGGTAGTCTTTCAGGCCATGGAGGTACACAGATCTCCCAACACAAGGGACCCAAGGAAGACAACATCAAGACAAATAATAATTAAAATGGCAAAGATCAAGGATAAAGACAGACTTTTAAAGGCAGCTAGAGAGAGAAAAAAGATCACATACAAAGGGAAACCCATGAGGCTATCATCAGACTTCTCAACAGAAACCTTACAGGCCAGAAGGGAGTGGCATGATATATTTAATGCAGTGAAGCAGAAGGGCCTTGAACCAAGAATACTCAACCCAGAAAGGTTATCATTTAAATTTGAAGGAGGAATTAAACAATTTTCAGATAAGCAAAAGCTGAGAGAATATACCTCCCACAAACCACCTCTACAGAGCATTTTGGAGGGACTCCTATAGATGAAAGTATTCCTAAGGCTAAACAGATGTCACTCAAGGGAAGACAAAGAGTACAGGATATGATTCATAACATACAAAGAACGGATGAGGAAGAAAAAGGAGGAAAAAAAACCTTTAGGTTGAGTTTGTAATATTATACAAAATAAGTTAAATTAGACTGCTAGATAGTAAGGGAATTGCCCTTGAACCTTTCGTAACCACGAATTTAAGCCTGCAATGGCAATAAGTACATACCTATTGATAATCACCCTAAATATAAATGGTCTGAATGCATCAATCAAAAGACATAGAGTTACTGAATGGATAAAAAAACAAGACCCATCTATATGCTGCCTACAAGAGACTCACTTCAAACCCAAAGACATACACAGACTGAAAGTAAAGGGATGGAAAAAGATATTTCATGCAACTAATAGTGAGAAAAAGCCAGGAATTGCAGTACTTGTATCAGACAACATAGGCTTCAAAACAAAGAAAGACACAAAAGACAAAGAAGGACATTACATAATGATAAAAGGGGTCAGTCCAACAAGAGGATATAACTATTACAAATATCTATGCACCAAACACAAGATCACCTACATATATGAAACAAATACCAACAGAATTAAAGGGGGAAATAGAATGCAATGCATTCGTTTTAGGAGACTTCAACACACCACTCACTCCAAAGGACAGATCAACTAGACAAAAAATATGTAAAGAGACAGAGGCACAAAATAACATTAGAACAGATGGACCTAACGGACATCTACAGAACACTTTATCCAAAAGCAACAGGATACACATTCTTCTCAAGAGCACATGGAAGATTTTCAAGAATAGATCATACACTAGGCCACTAAAAGAACCTCAGTAAATTCAAAAACATTGAAATTGTACCAACCAGCTTCTAAGATCACAAAGGTATGAAACTAGAAATAAATGACACAAAGAAAATGAAAAAGCCAACAAACACATGGAGGCTTAATAACATGCTCCTAAATAATCAGTGAATCAATGACCAAATAAAAACAGAGATCAAGCAATATATGGAGACAAATGACAACAATAATTCAATACCACAAAATCTGTGGGATGCAGCAAAGGCTGTGCTAAGAGGAAAGTATATTGCAATACAGTCCTACCTCAGGAAAGAAGAACAATCCCATATAAGCAGTCTAAACTCACAATGAAAGAAACTAGAAAAAGAAGAACAAATGAGGCTCAAGTCAGTAGTAGGAGGGACATAATAAGGATTAGAGCAGAAATAAATAAAATTGAGAAGAATAAAACAATAGAATCAATGAAAGCAAGAGCCGGTTCTTTGAGAAAATAAACAACATGGATAAACCGCTAGCCAGACTTATCAAGAGAAAAAGAGAGTCTACTCACAAAGAATCAGAAATGAGAAATGAAAAACCACTACAGATACCAAAGAATTATTAGAGAATACTATGAAAAATTATATGGTAACAAACTGGATAACCAAGAGGAATTGGACAACTTTTTAGAAAAATACAACCTTCCAAAGCTGACCCAGAAAGAAACAGAAAATCTGAACAGACCAATTACCAGAAATGAACTTGAACTGGTAGTCAAAAACCTACCTAAGAACAAAACTCCTGGACCAGATGGTTTCACTGCTGCATTTTATCAAACACTTAGTGAAGACCTAATACCCATCCTCCTTAAAGTTTTTCAAATAGCAGAAGAATAGGGAATACATCCAAACTCTTTCTATGAGGCCAGCATCACTCTAATACCAAAACCAGGCAAAGACACCAAAAAAAAAAAGAAAGAAAATTACAGACTAACATCCCTGATGAACATAGATGCAAAAATACTCAACAAAATATTAGCAATCCGAATTCAAAAATATATCAAAAAGATCATCCATCATGATCAAGTGGGATTCATCCCAGGGATGCGAGGATGGTACAACATTCAAAAATCCAACAACATCATCCACTACATCAACAAAAAGAAGGACAAAAACCACATGATCATCTCCATAGATGTTGAAAAAGCATTCGACAAAATTCAACATCCATTCATGATAAAAACTCTCAACAAAATGGGTATAGAGGGCAAGTACCTCAACATAATAAAGGCCTTATATGACAAACCCACAGCCAACATTATACTTAACAGCGAGAAGCTGAAAGCTTTTCCTTTAAGATTGGGATCAAGACAAGGATGCCCACTCTCCCCACTTTTATTATACATGGTACTGGAGTTCCTAGCCACAGCAATCAGACAACACAAAGAAATAAAAGGCATCCAGATTAGCAAGGAAGAAGTCAAACTGTCCTTGTTTGCAGATGACATGATATTGTACATAAAAAACCCTAAAGAATCCACTCCAAAACTATTAGATCTAATATCTGAATTCAGCAAAGTTGCGGGATACAAAATTAACACACAGAAATCTGTTGCATTCCCTATACACTAACAATGAACTAGCAGAACGAGAAATCAGGAAAACAATTCCATTCACAACTGCATCAAAAAGAATAAAATACAGAGGAATAAACCTAACCAAGGATGTGAAAGACCTATACCCTGAAAACTACAAGACACTCTTAAGAGAAATTAAAGAGGACACTAACAAATGGAAATTCATCCCATGCTCTTGGCTAGGAAGAATTAATATTGTCAAAATGGCCATCCTGCCTAAAGCAATCTACAGATTCAATGCAATCCCTATCAAATTACCAACACCATTCTTCAATGACCTAGAGCAAATAGTTCTAAAATTCATATGGAACCACAAAAGACCCCAAATAGCCAAAACAATCCTGAGAACGAAGAATAAAGCAGGGGGGATTACGCTTGCTGACTTCAAGCTCTACTACAAAGCCACAGTAATCAAGACAATTTGGTTCTGGCACAAGAAGAGACCCACAGACCAGTGGAACAGAATAGAGAGCCCAGATATAAACCCAAGCATACATGGTCAATTAATATACGATTAAGGAGCCATGGACATACAATGGGGAAATGACAGCCTCTTCAACAGCTGGTGTTGGCAAAACTGGACAGCTACATGTAAGAGAATGAAACTGGATTACTGTCTAACCCCATACACAAAAGTAAACTCAAAATGGATCAAAGACATGAATGTAAGTTTTGAAAACATAAAACTCTTAGGAAAAAACATAGGCAAAAATCTCTTGGATATAAAGATGAGCAACTTCTTCATGAACATGTCTCCCTGGGTAAGGGAAACAAAAGCAAAAATGAACAAGTGGGACTATATCAAACTAAAAATCTTCTGTACAGCAAGAGATACCATCAGTAGAACAAAAGACTTCCTATAGTATGGGAGAATATATTCATAAATGACATATTTGACAAGGGGTTGACATCCAAATTATATAAAGATCTCACACACCTCAACAAACAAAAAGCAAATAGGCCAATTAAAAAATGGGCAGAGTAGCTGAACAGACACTCCTCCAAAGAAGAAATTCAGATGGCCAACAGGCACATGAAAAGATGCTCCACATCACTAGTCATCAGAGAAATGCAAATTAAAACCACAATGAGATATTGCCTCACATCAGTAAGGATAGCCACAATCCAAAAGACAAACAACAACAAATGTTGGCAAGGAAGTGGAGAAAGAGAACCCTCCTACATTGCTGGTGGGAATATAAATTAATTGAACCATTGTGGAAAGCAGTATGGAGGTTCCTCAAAAAACTCAAAATAGAAATACCATTTGACCCAGGAATTCCACTCCTAGGAATTTACCCTAAGAATGCAGCAGTGCAGTTTGAAAAAGACATATGCACCCCTATGTTTATCACAGTACTATTTACAGTAGCCAAGAAATAGAAGCAACCTAGGTGTCCATCAGTAGATGAATGGATAAAGAAGATGTGGTACATATACACAATGGAATATTATTCAGCCATAAGAAGAAAAAAAATCCTTCCATTTGAAACAACATGGATGGAGCTAGAGGGTATTATGCTCAGTGAAATAAGCCAGGTGGAGAAAGACAAGTACCAAAAGATTTCCCTCATCTGTGGAGTATAAGAACAAAGCAAAAACTGAAGGAACAAAACAGCAGCAGACTCACAGAACCCAAGAATGGACTAACAGTTACTGGAGGGAAAGGGACTGGGGAAGATGGGTGGGAAGGGAGGGACAAGGGGGAAAAAGGGCTATTACAATTAGCACACATAATGTAGCAGGTGTGGGGCTGGGGTGGGTGGATATGGGGAAGGCAGTATAACACAGAGAAGACAAGTAATGATTCTGTGATTCTGTAACATCCTTCTACGCTGATGGACAGTGACTGCAATGGGGTATATGGTGGGGACTTGATAATGGGGGAGTTTAGTAACCATAATGTTGCTTATGTAATTGTATATTAATAATAGCAAAATCAAAAAAAATAGAAAAAAAATCAGATGGCTTTAAGAGGTCAAGAGTTTTCTATCCTTGGAGAAAGTTAAACAAGGCCAAATAACCACCTGCATTAGTTTGCTAGGGCTGCCATAACAAAATACCACAGACTGGGTGGCTTAAACAACAGAAATTTATATTCTCACAGTTCTGGTAGCTAAAAGTCTGAGATCAGGGTGTCAGCAGGATTGTTTTCTTCTGAGGCCTCTCTCCTTGGTTTGCAGATGGCCATCTTCTGTGAGTCTTCACACAGTCTTTCCTCTATGCATGCATGTTCCTGGTTATGCTGTTGTGTGTTCAAATCTCCTCTTCTTATGAGGATACCAGTCAAACTGGACTGACCTACCCTAATGGTATCATTTTATCTTAATCACCTCCTAAAAGGCCGGATCTCCAAATACAGTCACACTTTGATGTGTGGGGGGGTTAGGGCTTCAACATGTGAATTTTAGTCCATACCACCACCCTTTTCAATACGTAAAAGGGACAGACGTTGTAGCCATTGGTGGGGAAGGAGTTATACTAGATATTACTAAGGATCTACCTTCAATTCTCAGTTTAGAATCTTGGGAGTCATAAAAGTAAAATAAAATATCACTAATCTGAGCTCTGAGTCTCTGGAGCTCTGTTTCAGCAAATGATTTGCCATTTAGAGTGGGATTGCTTCATTTCTTTGTCTCAGGTAAATAGTGTACACTAAGTGTGAGACAGTCTGATTTAAATTGCTATTTGTTTTACATAAATGGTATTAAAATA
Organism: Smutsia gigantea; assembly: GCA_032199065.1. Classification (NCBI taxonomy): domain Eukaryota; kingdom Metazoa; phylum Chordata; class Mammalia; order Pholidota; family Manidae; genus Smutsia; species Smutsia gigantea. The sequence continues at coordinate 126,723 of JAVSCE010004953.1, read as the reverse complement.
ATATCACTAAAAGTATTTATGTTAAAATTGCTAATTACTGCATAAAATTTTCACAATACTAAGATTTTTAAAATAAAGGAAAATTATTGTCCACCATTCTGTCACCTATACCTATGAAAAGTCTTCATTTTGTATTTTCATCTCATTCCTTGTAAGTGTGTATAATACCCTGAGAAGAGACTTAGTAATAGCATTGGGTACTGAGGAGCTCAAGACCTTTTACAAATGAAATAGCAACAGGAATTGGGGGTGATTTGAGTGAGATGGAAAGGAGAAGAGAAAGCCTAGGAATGGGCCAAAAGTCTCAAATCTAGATTAATTGGAAGGATAGCAAGTGTTTCAACATTCAACAAATATTTATAAGTTACAAGAACTTTCATATGAAGGGAAAATGAATTCAGTAGAGGGAAAGTTTATGAGTTGAGCATTGTCATGTCCTGATATAAACACACCTGCCCCCTAAATTTCCCTTAGGCAGGTGGCTCTTCAAACCTGGAGTTAGAATTAACTCTAGAATCAAAACCACAGTGAGATATCACCTTATACCTGTTACATTGGCTATTATCAAAAAAACTAGAAATAAGTTTTTGTGAGGATGTGGAGAAACACTGTTGGTGGGAACATACATTGCTGCAGCCACTATGGAAAGCAGTATGGAGGCTCCTCAAAAAATTAAAAATAAAACTACCATATGATATAGCAATTCCACTTCCGGGTATTTATCTTAAGAGAAGGAAAACACTAACTTGAAAAGATGTACGCACCCTCATGTTCACTGCAGCATTATCTACAAAAGCCAAGATATGGAAACAACCTAAGTGTCCACCTATGGATGGATAAAGAAGATGTGATACACACACACACACACACAAATATTATTCAGCCATAAAAAGGAATGAAATCTTGCCGTTTGTGACAACATAGACGAACCTTGAGGGCATTATGCCAGGTGATGTAAGTCAGACAGAAGGACAAATACCATATGATCTCTCTTATATGTGAAATCTAAAAGCTATATATATATATAGATTGGTGGCTGCCAGAGCAGGTGCTAGGGGGTGGAAAAAATAGGTGAACTGTTTTTTTTTTCTAGTTTAAGTAAATTGATTAAAAAAAAAAGAAGTGGTGTATATATACAACAGGATATTATTCAGCCATGAGAAAGAAGGAAATCCTACCATTTGTGACAACATGGTTGAACCTTGAAGGCATTATGCATACGAAATAAGTCAAACAAAGGAAGACACATATCATATGATGTCACTTACATATGGAATCTAAAAGAGTTGAATCATAGAACTAGAAAGTAGCATGGTGGTTACCAGGGAGTAGAGGTTGGGGGAAATGCAGAGATAGTGAGCAAAGGGTTCAAACTTCCAATTATAAGATGAGTAAGTGCGAGGAGCTAATGTATGGCATGGTGACTAGTTAATAATACTGTATTATGTATTGAAAGTTGCTAAAATAAATAACCATAGAATGTTTATGTTTTTAGAGAGCCTCTAAAGGTGCAAGCCTTTAAGGTATCATCTTACTGCTGCTCTCCCAATGCTCTGGACATATTTAGCAGCAACACAACTTTCACAATTAAATATTTAAACTGTATTACACTCTGTTATTGCCAGCAAGTATTGTCTATTTTATCCTTGCATAAGTAAAATCCTTCAAATTATATCCTTCAGTCATGAAAGTCTTCATCTCTATAATGAGAACAAAATCTCTGCTTGCTGATTCAGAGCTCCCACAATGATCAGATGGAATAATATAAGCTAAAGTTCTTTGCATCCTGGAAGTCACCAGGCAAATATTAGGGAATGTTATTAATGTATGTCAGACAGTCAGAATTCTAAGTGCCATCATGGCAAGTAGAGTATATGGACAAATGAGAATGTGGTCTCTGGTTTTACATCAAGTGGTGCCCCTGCAGTCAGACTTCTGGATTTGAACCGTGGCTTTGTAGCTTATTCGCTCTGTGACCTTGGATAAGTTACCTAACTTTTCAGTGCCCAGTTTCTTTCATCTGCAAATGGGGATAATAATTTATCAACATTTAGATTGCTATGAGGAATAAATAACATGATTATGGGTAAACCAACATCTTATAAATTACCAATAAAATACTAGTTATTATTTTTGTTATTATTTAGCTTAAAATTTAGTTTGGGGACAAGATAGATATCAATATATACATATACACATACTGTGTATATATGTATACATATACACAGTCAAGATGTTTATATACAAGATGTCCATGTGTATACATACACTTTACATACACTCTTGTGTACAGAAAATAATGAAAAATGGCATATGTCTAGAAAAAGTCATTGTCTGAATAGGTGCATTGGATATAATCTCACTTTTTGACAGAAGCAAGAAACCATTTTAGGATGTATGTGATCTAGGGAACAGTTTTGTTTACTTGCTTGACTTTCTTCTGAAATGTGAAATTCTTGAGGGTAGGGGGGTCATAGCTAATTCATTTAATCCTCATTATCCAGCATATTACCAATACATACACAGCTCTAAATTTTTGTTAAGTTAATGCAAGAATAATTAATGTAAGAAAAGGTAAGGAACACATTCTGGAAACAGAGAAGAACATTGTGTGCCCAGAGTGGGAGATCTACAAGACAATAATAGTAATTACTACTTATTAAACATTCAAACAAGTGAAACTGTCCCAGGGCAAATTAGATTTTGATTGTAAGAAAAGAAAGGTAAGGGACCACAGGGAAGAAGACTAAAACATTTTTGCAAAGAGAGATATTTGTACTAGCATAAATGATCTCCTATTTCCTAGACTCTTGGCCCTTGACATCTCTAGCAACTCTCTGCACAGCAACTGTGGGTATTTAGGAATCTTCCCCCACCCCCACCCCCGAAGAACTCTAGAACACAGCCTCCATGAAAGTTAAGGACCTCCCTTCCTTCCTTTTCACCAGAATGAACAGCCACCACCAAACCTCTATACTTAGAAACCTTCAGTCAACCCTCTAATATCTATTGGCAGAGTCAACTAACACTCTTCCCAGCTGGGAATACATCCCATTTCATAAAGTCTCTTGAAGAGGAAATGCCACAACCGCTAATGTTAGTAGTCTACATTGTCAGGAAGACAATGTCTGTTTTTCCAATAAAGCCTTATTGATCCCCTCAGGATGAAATTAAAGAGCGACAAGTCATCCTATCCTTTGAAAGAGTTCATCTTTTTTTATTTTTTAAACAACTTTTAATATGTACTCTCTTCCCTTCTCCAAGTGAAATAATCTCAGTTCCTCCTACAATTCCTCTGAGGTATTTTTTTATATTGCTTTATCCTTCCTATGCCTTTCCTCTAACCTCTCCAGGTTCTAAGTGCCAGGGGTGAGCCATTGTTTACATTGTATTGTTCCTTCAGACCTTCCGTTCAGGGCTCATCTTTCAGTGGGTCTGCCTCTAAGGTGCCTTTGTGAGAATTAAGTAAAGAGGCTGCCCTGTGGACGGCCCTTTTTAAAAAGTACCTAGTGGGGAAAGGCCAATTAGAAAGGGGTGCTCTGGAGTGAAGCAAAAGTGACCCGTCCCTTGGTCAGGCACCTTTACACATTGAATAAACTGAGCAGCCACACAAGATACCTTGCCTTTGAGGCATCTGGGTTTAGGGAACAGGATTAGTTGTACAGTATCTATGTGTCATAGAGCATTGCTTTCTTAGAAACCACACCTCTTCCGGGTTCTTACCTCTATCAAAAAAAAAAGTTTAACCCAATGCTTGGCAGAACTTTGAAAATGGACTGATAAGGACTAAAAAGTAAATCATGAATTTTCTGGTTCTATGTGCCCTTTTCCTGTTTATTTCTACATTATGCTTCTTTTCTAAGCTATAGCTACAGTGTTGTTAACTTTCCTGCAATGCTGAGGAGCCTATCTTGCTTAGTGTATACATAACCAGCCAGACCTTCCAATAATTCGACAGCAACATGAGCTCAGCACCTCTGGTTGTGCGATCATAGTCACTTGTAGGAAACAAGGAGGAGACAAAGTCCTGATTTCAAAAGTGCTATTATACAGCTGGGGAGACAGAACATCCACATTTACAGATGGACAACCATGCAGAGCCACAAACATAAGATGCTATGTTGGGAGGGCAGGGGTGGGTTATGTGACAGGAACACAGAAGAAATGAAGTTCACAGAATAGGGAAGAGGGAGGTGAAATCAGCTTGGAAGCTTTTATGGGGTTTGAGAAAAGACATACGTAAGATAATGGAAAGCAGACTTGGCAGTGTGCTTTCCGTCTTCCCCAGCATATGATATCCCCTATCCCCTCTGTGCCTGATGATGGAGGCACTGGGAAGGACAGAGGGCTGGGGGCCTGGAAGTCTAGGTTCTAGTACATGTACTGATAGCTAGTAGTGTGACCTGTGACCATTCTCACCACATTTCTGGATCTCCATGTCCCAGCTGTTAAATGTAGTAGTGGAAAAATTACTTTCAAGGTACATTCCAACTATCAATTTCTATGAAGGTCTGTAATTTGTGAGTTGTTTCTTTATTTCCAGCTTAAGAAGATCATTTCTTAATTCTGTTCCTTCTCTTCAAGAGGCAATATCAATGTATTCTAACCTCCCCATCCAACCAGCCCCCAATACTACAACTATAAGAGCCCACGTCAAACAATTCTAGTCTCTAGTCTGATGATTTTTTCTTTTGTTCTTATATCTGAGTAATGAATAGTACTTAAAAACCATTTCTCACCCTACATTGTAGCCTCGTAAAGTTTTCCTTGACTTCAAAAGTGCAATCAATGTGACAGAGCATGAAGTAAAATCATAAATCCACTAAATTCTTTTGTGGTTTTCTTGGTCAATACATTCATCTTAACATGTTTTAGAAATATTCCATAAACCCTGATGATAATGCAGTCTGTTATTAAATGAACTTAAATATACAAGGGTCAATATTCAACCCCCAAAGGTCTCTATTTTTATATTAAAAGCCATATATAAGGTAAACACAAAGTGGACATAAGCCATTTTGGTCTATTAATTGGTTAGGCAGACAATGCAGTTAATTTTGATCTCAACATCTGTATTTCATAGATGCTCCCTTTTTAGAACAGGATCGTTTTCCCAAAGAATTCCAAGAACCTTGTTGATTGTTTCTAAGTAATTAAATGACAAAGGAAAATGCAGATATTGTAGCTGACAATATATAACAGATATTCTAAATATCCTTTTTCAATTGAATAAAGATGTCTGATTTCTTTATAGAATTCTGTTTTTTTATTTCATAATTTTAAATTAAATAACCTATTATAAATAGGTAGCAATCATTAGTTTCCATATGTTGGCACAAATACCAAAATCAACACATAGTATACTTACTCTCAATCAAATACCTCCTATAGCTCCATTGCTTCCCAAATCTCCACTAATATGACAAAAAAGGAATAAAAGTTGATAAAGTACAAGAATGATGGTAGTGGAGGTGAAGGAAAGCCAAGAAATGTAATTAACATTTTGGAATGGAATGATATGTGGTAACTGACTTAGCAGAATGGAAAAAGCTGAAACCCAACTATCTAAGTGGGGCAAAACAACAAAAAGCCGACTAATTCATACATCAAGGAGGAGAAGTGGTGGTTAGGCTGTATGGAGAAAATTAGACTCTTAGATCCCTCCCTCCCCACATCAACCAAGGGACTTGGTCAGAGAAACTCTAGATTAGGGGCTAGTAAGCATAACAGTGATTGGAGGCATGCAACCATACAGAAAACTTCGGGGGTTAAGTAATCAGGTACTCTCAAACATCTGATCTCAGGACCACTTTACACTCTTAAGAATTTTAAAGACCTCAAAGAGTTTTTGTTTATATTGGTTATACCTATTAATCTTATCAAAAATTACAACTGAAATAATTTAAAATATGTATCTGTCAACTCATTTCAATAACCATAGTCTATTATATAGTAATATAAATAACACTTTATGAAAGATAACTGTATTGTCCAAGACAAAAATATAAGGAGAAGAGTGGCAGTGTTTTATGTTTTCTACAAATCTCTTTAATTGTATAGCTTGATTTTAAAAACAGATTCTCATATCTGCTTCTGAATTTAATTTATCATGATATGTTGTTATGGCAAAAAGAATACCAAGAAAATCCAGCTTCACAGAAATATGTAGTTAGAAAGGGAGGAGTATTTTAATAACCTTCTCAGATAATTGTGAATATTTTTCTGTGACACTATATTAAAACTCAACAAGTGGTAGTTTCTGAAAGGAGAGTCACAATATGGAATTTGAAAGTGTATCAATAAAGCGAACACTTGTATGACACATGACTCTATACTATATACCAAACATCCAGAGAACAAAGACTGTAGGGACTACTACTGAGCAGCATTCTAACACATATAAATGTAAACTTAATTCATTCGGTCCTTACAATAACCGTCTGAGCTGGGTACTGTTATTATCCCCATTTTACTGACGAGGAAACAAACACAGAGGAGGAGCAATCACCTAAGGTCACGTAGCTTGTAATCAGGAAAACCGACACGCAAGCCCATGCTGTCTGGCTACGGCGCTGACACGGTTAACCGTCATACTGTATACTCACTCTCATGTAAACTCGCTAAGCTTTAATTTTCTTACCTGAAGAGTGGAAATAGTAATATTTCCTGTCTCGTGGGCTTGCTGTTGGATTGAATTGAAACCATAAATGAAAGAAGTTAGTTTAATGCCTGGTACATAATTAAAGAAGTGCTAGCTATTAATGATAACAAAAATAACACTTCCACAAAGACCTCAACTACCAATTCCACTTAATTTATTTTCCACTCTGCCCCAACACATACTCTGCTTTATTTCAACTATCTCCAAATACATCATACTTATTCCGTATGTCACATGTCATATTATGTCTCTGCTCATGCTGTTGGCCTCACTGCAATCAGGGTGACTAGACCTACCCAAATCACATCGGGCCTTAAACGCCAAGCTCAGGTCCCTTTCCTGATTATTCTAGCCCCTCTGACCTTCAGTTAGACTATACTGTTTAAAAAATATCAGATAATGTGTAATTAACTGCCGGTTCTACCCAACCATAAGCAAGCTCTGTAAAAACAGGGGGGATGTTGAGCATTTTTCCTTCAGAACCGCTTTTGTTATTTCCAACCCCAACAGAACAAAACTTAGCTATTTTACATATGTATATTTGCTTCATTCATGGAAATAAGCCCATAAAAATAGAAATTCACAATTTATCTAAGTTTATCAACGGTTTCTTTCCATAAAAATGATAAATCACAACATTAAAATCAGGAGAAGCCTGACGTGCAAATGCAAACACAGACAAGCAGGCACAATTTATAATTGTTATTAATATAGAATATTAATTATTAAATACACAATGTCAGTAATTTTATAATTAAAAATAGCTATAGGTGTTTATTGCATGCTTCCTTTGTTTCAAGCACCGTACCAAATGATTTATAGATACTACATCTTACAACCCCAGCATTAATAGAAATAGTCCTTGTAAAAGTGGCAGCTGAGAAAGGTTAAGAACTTGCCTGCTAGAACTAAGAATCAGACCCAGTTTGGTTTGAGACTAAAGTATACCGATTTTCTGTATATTTCCCTTCCTCCCATATCTATACAAGGTTGAGATTTAGGACCTGTTTTCCTAAAAATAACAATCAAGACTACCTTCACTGCCAAAATTTGCCTTTAAAAAAATTAGGGTCACTATAGAGCACTCCATTCCAGATACTCTCCCAGAAAATCCAGTTACGATAATACCAGAGATGATCTTTTTTAGGGGATTGTTACTAAGGTGATCCCACACCCTGGGCTCTGTTACCATGAGGCTCTGGGTACCTACAAGGATTAGAGATATTAGGAAGCCCAGAGTGCAAGTTGTTTTATGGTCAAGGAGGAAAAGTCTGAGTGGACTTCTTAGAAAAATTATATCTATTCCTTGTGAATAAGATGATGAAACTATAAATACTGTCACTGAGACAGTCCCTACAGTCTTTGTTCTCTGGATGTTTGGTTGACTTTATCCGGGTATTTTGGCCTGAGGCGCTGAGCTATAAATAGAATCAGAGAGGTTCAGAAGAAAGACTCCAGGCAGCCCTCATGAAAGTTGTTCTTTGATTGCCTCTCTTAGTGTGTCCTACTTCCATGATGTGCCCTCACATCCCCTCAGCTCTATACCCTGAGCCACTCCTACACCACTCAGCTGGACTCTCCCAAATTGAGCAATTTCATGGAACCGACTGCAAAACTCACTTTCTTCACATGGAAAGATCTGTTAAAAGGCCCCATCTCTGATGACCATCCACAGCCACAAGCAGACACGATCTGCCCTTATTAAGAACTCTCAATATCTTCAAACCACATTTGTAGGTTTGAGCTCAACACAAGGTTAGACTTCCCCATCAGGAAATGTGAATTTCCCCGTTCTATTTGCTTTGTAATTCTTCTAAACTGTCCTTGATGCAATAACTAAATATTAATATGAAATAAATATTTTAGGAAAAAAGCAGCTTTTTAAAATGTGGATATTCTAAAAGTAATACTAACTTTTCCTAATTTTTTTTTAACTTAAGTCTTTGTTACAAAGTTTCTATTATTTGGGTAAATTTTGTAATGAATATTTTAATATTACCAATTTCTCTATACACGTGATAGAAGAACATGTAATTCATTTTCATGTATTTAAATTTCATGAGAGGTTGGCATTTTAAGACATAAAATCTTTTCTGAAAAATAACCTTTGTAAAAATCCAAAGGCCTTCCCTCCTCCTTCAACAAATGTTGGCTTTTGTTATTTTTTTTTATAAGCTGCATATTGAATTTCCCAGGCTGTGTTTCTGAACAGCAATCTACTGAAAAAAGTGCAATTATTTTTTTTCACTCAAACATGCATTTGAGAGAAATGAGTAGATCAGATAAAGAGCTGAGATGCTATTCAACTCAACCTTGAGTCACTCTCTGTCTCTTTTAAAAAAATAAAAAAGGGTGGCAAAATCAATACAAACCAATAATAACTTCACATTTGTGGAAGCAACATGAATGGCTCTCCAAAATATTGAGACACATCCAAGTACATTTTCGTAGAGCTGATATTTATCAGAAGTCATTTGCCCTCAAGCAGATGCTCCCTTTCATTGTGCTCCTGTCACAAATGACTAAGATTTATGACAGACAATTACAGCATCTGCAGTTAGCAGCCTTATAATCAGCACCATTATTTAACGATTGGTGCAATAAACTGACTCCTGTTACTGTTTATCAGATATCAGTCAGTTCTGGCCATTTTCTTCAGCTCCCAAATCACAGTATGGTGCAGCCACTGCCTTTTAATGGCTAGGCAGAAGCAGGAGCATTTTCACATTTTTTACAGACTGCCGAGGGAAAGAAAAAAGCAACCAATTACGTGTATGGTGCCCTCTCATTTGAGATGCCCGTGTATGTAACTATCTCCATACAGTTCTAAACCTCTTGCAGGAGAAAAAAAAATGCTTTTACAGTGGGGAAGGGGCTTTTTTATTGAGATAAAAGCAATAAATAAAGACAAAAAACCTTCTTGTCTCTATTTTTCAGAAACATCCTCTGCTTAAATTTAAATGTCTTTTCTGAGTATGAAATGTTGCTGTTAGGTCCACTGTTTTCTATATAGCATGGTTTCAGTTTGCCTTTTACAACCAGAGAAGGAGCTTTGTCCCTAGAAAATATCTGTCAAGGAACAGAAATTTTCTTCCAAACTCTGTGAGGTTTATTCAGAAGAAAGTGGTATAGACAAAACAGAATTAAGTTTTTCATCAGTCAAAAAGCCTACATATAAAGAGGCCATGTGTATATGTTTTAAAGTCACTGACACACTAAGGAAGTCTATCTTTCTAAATACACAAACATGCAGAAGTATATGTACTATTTAAAGTCCTTTCACAAGAAACACCACACATTTATGTATCAACTATGGGTGGCAGGCAACAATTCAGAGGCTATTTGGAAGATAAGATTTCAGTATAATACAGGAAATGGCATAAAGATGTGAAATTTAGAGTCAAAATAAAATTCTTATATAAACTTCTATAGAAGTTTAAGTATGAAATGCTAGTCAAATTATTTAGAGGGAAAAGATGTCAGATCTAATTCCTGTCTTTTGTTACTTTTTCCATAATCAAACAAGCTAACTTTCTCATTCATATCAAAAAGCATTTCATCCAATGACTTCCATTTTATTTATTTAGAAGTATTATATATGCCCAGATGGAAATATTGATGAAGCTGTCTTTGTAATGTAAGGTTTATGTTTCATTCACAAAGTTACACACTCCTCTCAAGGGAGACAAGACATTGGAGAACAAACTAATGTATTCTTTTAATTAAAAAAAAATTAGGTGTCCCTATGGGGGTCAGAGTTCCCTTCCAGAAAAATGCATAAAGGGCTTCATCCACCCAATACATAAAATTGGTTATTTTCTAAGTTGAAACTTTTACAGACTTCAGAGACCTTCATGAACTAATCCTCGGAACTCCATGTGAGGCTTCAGCAGGTGAACTTCAGTCTTTCAAGTTACAAACCTTTCCATATCACTGCATGCAACTCACTCATTTGAGACATGGTGAGAATAAGAGAGAGAGTTACATGATTTTCACCAGAACTCAGAACTAAGTGTTGGCACAACTGTGATTAAAACCCAAGTGTATACCCTGGCTAGCAAGGTCTTTCCTGTAAAGTCCACCCCAAGGGACTGAGCTTTTTCTCTGTGCCTGGCAGAAACCAGCTGTTTGGCTCTGCTAAGCCAAACCCTACTCTTTGAGTTCTGCTTCCAGTCCTGCTACAGACCACTCCGGTCCTTGACTCAAGGAAACAAAAAGTTTCTACAAATCTGCTAGATACTTACTTCCCTACTTCAATAGCTGGATCTGGAGCCAGAAAAGAACAACTCTTCAGTCATACAAATAATTTTATTCTATCAGTGGGTACCAAAGTTAACTCAAGTAGTTGGCTTTTAAATTTTTTTAATTTTCTAATATAATAGTTTATTGCTTGTACAGATCTTATTTATTAGCTTGTTGGTTTTTTCAAAAACCATTTTGCATAACTGATTGCAAAGTCACACAAAAAACTATTTTATTTCACCAATTTGGCAACATCAAATACGTTACAGAATTTATACAATCAGGAAGAAGCCAGCACCAACCTTTTTTTTGCTGGTGATGTATAGAAGTGTATTAATGCACAGATAGGTCTCTTTCCATCTTAGTAATATTGGGCAAGTACTTTGGATACATCAAAGAAATTGGTGTACTATTACTGCTGATATTTACATATGAGTTTCCAGACTGAATTTTTTTGCAAGTAGAAATTTGGATTTTAGAGTCAGGTTCAATAAATGATTCCCACCTGAACTTAGCTGTATAGAATTGTCACATTAACCCTAGCCAAAGTCTATATACCTCATCTATCAATCCATGTATCTAAACAATATGTTTGTGTGTCTGTGTATACATACACACACACACATATATAACCATTGTTGTACTTCACTGACTTTGGTTTGGTTCTGCTGTGAATAAACTAAATTTATAGAACATAGGGAAAACATGAAAATATTACAAAGTACACGATTTAACTTTTTTATTCTGTAACCACATTCCTCTGAATCACAGTGGGGCTATCAGTATGACAAAGTTCTGTCTCCTCATTCCAAAAAGTACAGTATGTACCTATTAGTTTCTCATTATCTCATTTTTTTCAATTATTCACAGCCATCTAACCATAGAAATAAGGTTGAAGTGGGTAGAGAAGGACCCTAAAGGATTCGAAATCTCTGTAGAAAACAAGTTGCTGGACAGCAAAGTTAAATCAAACGACAGTAATGAAAGGGCAGTTAGCCAAGCAAACCACTCACTTCTTGAGGAAGTCAAAGCACCATTTCATAATAAAATGAATTGCCTGCAGAGAAAAGGCTTTGGACACTCTGGGTTTTAGTCCAGACCCATACCTACTAGCTGGGTGACTTTGAACAAGTTACTTAACCTCTCTAAGCCTTAGTTTTCTTCCATGCAAAAATACAATAATAGTAACACCTACATTGTTGTTTTGAGGAATTAAGTGAGTCAACATATGGGAAGTGATTTGCAGAGAGCTGACATGTAGTGAGAACCTGTTAAATGTTTTATCTATGAAGTGCTACCACCTTTGCTTTCATTCAGTGCTGAGCAAGTGTGAAATGTCTAATAATCGTGTCTTGATCTATTCTAGAAATATGTCCTCAATAGGAAAAAGTCTATTATAATTAGAAATAGGTAGCTTTAATGGGAAATTTTTTTTAATTATGTGCAAATTTGTAATTTTTTTCTCAAAAAACAAATTTATATATACATTTTAAAATGAGCCTACACATCCATTCCATTAATTCAGTTCTACTGCAAGTGTTGGCCAGTCATCAGTGTGTGGAGTAACAGTGGTGGTAATCACTCTGGTGCTGAAAGGTGCCAATTTTTCCATATATTACTTAGCTAAATACAAAGTATGATCTTTATGAAAAGCAATTTTGTACATCATCTCTGCCCTTTATCTGATATTCTTGGATGCTGTCTCATTTTAGTGCTTACTTCCAAGGATTAATTTCCTATATCCAATTATACTTTCACAACTCTGAGTGAAGCCAGACAACATTTCATCTTGTAAAATAAAGGGAACCAATAGAATGGATTGTTTTTATTTGTTTCATATCTGAAGCTCAGTCATTGATCGTTGGGTCTGTAATGCAGTGCACAGTGTGGCTGCCAATATAAGTAAGCCTGGTAAGGTTTCAAGCACTCCCCGTGTCTTCAAGACTCTTCCAGAATGCGACTCAGTCAGTATAAGACTTTGCTTAAGAAAAAACATTTTAAACTGAGATGAGAAGTTCACTTTACAAAACAGTTTTACTACAGTTGAGTTTTGCAAAACCCTAGTGGGATAGATGGAGGAGGAATTATACCCCTTCCAAGAGAACAAGTGTGACTTAGGAAGGTCCCTGGGTCACCTAGCTGTGGTAAACTAGAATTCAGGCCATTTCTCCCAGTTTCTCCCCACTGTTCCCACTGAACATGATTTTTTGTTTTGGGTCACCCTAAGCAGATTTAGTATGAAAAACAGTTTTGAAGATAGCTCCATCCTTTATCACTAGCAGTGTGACCTGGGCAAGTCACCAAGAATATGGCGTGATGGTAGGAGTGCTGGCCATAGAGCCAGACTGTCTGGATGTGAATTCGTCCCTGGCCACAGATGGGTGGCTGCAAATGGGTATTTGCTTTCTTCCTAGTGTGGGCCATGGAGAAAACTCTGACTTCATGGGGATATTATACTTTGAATGAGATACTCCTTCTAAAGTCTTAGCCCAATGCTTGGTATATAGTAAGGGCTCAAAAAATACTAGTTATTAACAAAACTGGACTAAAACACCTACTTCTCAAGGTTATCTGTTATATTAATAGATAGCATATTAAAGGACTTTGTTTCCATAAACTACTATGCCAAATTTAAGAATCCCTGTATTATCTTGTTTCCATCAGCAGTAGCCTTAGCTTATTTTGTTGAGCTTTCAATGTATGGCCCTACTTGGATCCAGATATTTCAATGCCCGAAGTTGTTAAAAAAGACAGAATATGGAAAAAAATTTAGATTTCCCCCATACCACCGAGATCTGAACTACCTCCCCTCACTGTATGGGCAAGTCCAACCTCCTAAGGACGATGATTTAGGTATGACCACTTGAAGCACAAGGGCAGAGGAAATATCAAAACCTGCCCTCTCAACTCAGGAGGAATTTAAGGCAAAGCGGAGAGAAGCCTGGAGACACTCATATATGCCAGTGACACTCAGAGACCCGACCTGCACTCCCATGGCCCCTGAGGCTCCTCAGACTCCCTCTGTAGAAAGCCCTGCACTGATACAGACAGTGGGGGGGAGGCGTGCCTGGAGCGCTGTGCTGTTCCTCGGCCTTGCTCTGACCTTCTAGTTTATCTGATGTTAAATCCATCTTTTTCAGGTTTTACTGTGACCAACAGAAAAGTCTCTTTGGCTCTCAGCCCTAAGACATTCTTACTTCCATGGGCCGTTTCCAAAGGCTGGAGAGTGACCTTAGTATTGCAAGCTGCTGAGGTATTTATCAGCCTTTTCAGAAAAACTGTAGTCTATTATCATGTCTTTTTATTTCAAATAAATATTGATTATTCCATCTTGAATTTATAATTGTGCATTCTTCCTCTTAAAGGGGTGCCTCTTTTTTATATAAGTTTTTGGTGTGCCCCTGAATCGGAGGGAAGGACACAGGCATATAGAGAGGCAAAAAAGATCTAGCCCTTGTGGAGCTCTAGCGGGAGAGACCACAGGCACGCTTTGGCCCAAGAAAAGGGCAGAAGCATCAGACCATCGGATGATTCAACGAGTTCCAAGAGTTACCTGCTATACCAGATGAAGCTTAGAAGGAAGAGACATGGGGGTTCAAGGCACAGCTGTTGATTAATGAGTGAGCTGTGGTGGGCTGTTTTGAACTGTTTTTAAACTTGTTTGAACTTAGAGCCTAGTTCCTATGAGTTATTTCCCAGATGGAAATTGTCCATATCATCTCAGGAGTTAACAAAGCTCAATGCTAAGAACACAGATTTTAGAGCCACACCAACCTCACCTGAATCCTGACTTGGCCACTAATTAGCTATCATCTGTCTGCCTCTATCAGGCCCCAGTTTCCTGATCTGCAAAACAGGGTAATACTGGCATCTACCATTCAGGTTTATTAAGAGGATTAAATACAGTAAAGCATATAGAGCATTTCTCACAGCGTCCAGCACATAAGTGCCCCCAAATGTGAGCTCTCGTCACTATTTCCCAAGTATACTCTAAGGACACTGAGACTATTCCCAGCTGGCTCTGTGCTACTCTCATTTTCTGTGTTTTGTTTTTGCTGTTGTATTTTCTTTTAAATAAGGGTGTTTATGATATTTAGACTAACATATTCTGCTTGTAGAAAACTAGGAAAGAAACCAGAAAGTACAAAGGAGAAAGCTAAAATAATTCAGATATCTCTACAGTACATTCATTCAAGCTCAACATCTAAAGAGTCTCACGCTGCAGTAGACTCTGGTGCCTGTAAGTCTTACCTTCCCTGGGCCATCTCCCTGTCCTATGCAGTTTATTTAAAGGGAGGGGTGTTAACACTTTTTGAAATCTACTCAGTCAAGTACCTAAGGCTAATTCTGCTCTTCAGTAAAGTTCAACATCTATTCTAACTTAATTATCTACACTAAAACTAATATTAAGATCAGTATTAATCATAGTATTAATAACTGTTGTTTTATGTGGTATACAAAGTTCTTTCATCCAATTCATACTATAACCCTGAATAGGGACATAGGAGAAATCTCAACATTTGCAGTTTACTGAGGCTTATAGAGGCTAAGGATGCGCAAGGGAAGTTAAGTGATTTGGAGCAGCACAGAGCTAAGACACAATGGGCCTGTGACTCACATTCGGTGAGCATGGGGGTGGTGCCTTCAACCTTGGAATCTGCATGTCAGTTCTTCGCAGCCACTGAAACTAAAAATCTTCCTATTTTAATTGGTATTCCCTCTAGCCACTGGATAACCCCCTCCGTTTCCATTTCCAACCAAAAGAGTGCCCCAGACCTACAGGCAGACCCAGGTTCTCAGATGAGCAATCAAGATAAACCCTGGGAAGAAACCATTCAGAATCCTTCACACAGTTTGGAGAGAGTCCCCAGATAGACTGAGGTGAGAATAGTCATCTGCTGACAGTTTTTTCTCAAGGCAGCCATCAGGATTCTTATTTTTTCCAATATGCAATTTAAAAATTAAACACTATGAACTAGCACTTTCTCTTCTTACACAACAGAAAAAAATCTAAACCAAGATTAGCAATAGGTTAGGGAAAAGGGAGACGGGTTTACTATTTCAAACAAACCATCACTTGCTTTTGCGAAAAATGAAGGCTTCTGATAATTTTCCATGCATTTCTTTTCCTATATTGAGTTTTAAAAACAGTGGGCCACTGGTCAAAGTAAAGAATACTTATAATCCTCAAAAGTGAAAGAATATTTCTAAAAGGAAGAGAAGGGAAGAAGAGAGTACCGTGAATTATTTAACCACCTTCCTTCATCAATAGCAGAGTGTTTTCAACCAATTAATAAGCAATTACATTCCCATCAACTGAGATGTCCAAGGGAAGAGCCATCTGAGGCATTTATTAAATTAACCCTGTATGCTCTGAGCCAGTCAATTGAGAAGTGTGAGGAATAAAATAATTTTAAAAACTTGGAAAGATTTTACAGATTGACCTCCCTGAGCTCCAAGTGATATCTAGAGTAAAGGAGAGAGTATAAAGGGCAGGTGAAATTCTAAGAAAGATATGAAACCAAAGGTTGCTATGGGTATTCTGAAAGGAAGCTCCATCACACTCCCCCAAAATGTGACAGAAATTAGTTGCAATTTCTTCAGGAAATTCCTGTAACTCCTTAACAGAGTTCAGCCATTTTACCTAGTTGTACCTAGAAATAAGACTGTGAGAACATTTTGTGCTGATGTATATAGCAGTTTTATTCATGGCAGGCTCTGAGTCATTTTGGATCTCAAATACACCTTGTAGGAAGTTTAGGAAATATAGAAAAAAAATTTCATTAATGATTCCTAGAGTATCAAGTATCTTACCCCTGATCTGGACTAACTCTTTTGTTTACTTATCAAACATGTCTAAATGCTTATACCATGTATGAGGTACACTTCCAAATGCTTTATAAATATTAATTCATTGAATCCTTACAACAACCCTCTGAGGGAATTGCTCAGAAGCAGAGGTTAATTTGCCCGGGGCTATAATGGTAAAACTGGGATCCAAACCCAGGCCGTTTGGCTCCAGCGTTTGTGTCCCTAAGCATCACTCTCTGCTCTCTCTACAGGAATGAAGGACTGAATGAAAAACAAAGACATGCCTGAACGCCTTACCAGGAACTTTGCCCCATCATTTACCTCCTCCCTCTCCACCAGTGCTGACATTTTGTGGACACACTTGAGGTACTCTCTGTCAAAAGACAACCCTTCAAGCTGCCTTTCTCTTGTCAAATTTCTGGAAGAGAAGCCCACATTCAGTTTTTCCACTTCTCTACCAGCTATTATTCCATAACTTCATGCAGCCTAGCTCCCTACGCCTCCCACAAAGATCCTCCTGAAGGATCTCTGAACTGTCTTATCTGACGGCCTGCCTCTCGGCTCCTTTCTAGACCCTTTTCTCTCTTGGTTCCTGTTATCATCGTCCTCCATTTTCCTTTTGCGGTTACTGCTCTGCTTTGGTGGTTGACACTGCCAAGATGCGGCCTTGGTATTTCTCTCATTCTCTCTCTCCGGGCAGTATATTTTTAAACATTCGCACATCCAGTGCCTTCTATTTTTTGCACTAGTTTCTGGAGTCAGGTTGGCCCCAGAACTTGTCAGCCCAGAAAGTGGGTCCATCTGTTTGAGGATAAAGTCACATTAACCAATCTAACAAGACTAATGAAAAAGTATTCAAAGGGACCTCAGTCCAGAGCATTACTCTGGAATTAAATTATGATCGGTATACACATTTGTTAATTTATAACAAGCAATAATAACACAAAAAAAGAGAATGGCCACTGGAAAAAAACAGTGTTTTTTTCTCCATGGACGGCCCAGGCGGAAAGCTAAATTACAATCAGAAAACTACTAGGTCAGCATGAAATAAGAAAAGGCGGAAATGATTACATGACTCAAATATTTAACAGCATCAGGCTGAGATTCAGGTGTATCAAGCTCCACTATAGGGCAATAGCCACCAAAGGAACCCAGCAAGCAGAGTAATTTGGATCAGACACCATCTCCCCTGAATGAATGAATGAGATCAGTGAATGGATGTTGAACAATGGTCTTGGGCTCATTTATATTCTACCACGACATTAAAGTTATTTGTTGAAATCCGGACCCTTTTGCAAGATTCAAGCTGTAAGACAGCAAGGGCCACATGTGGTCATCTCTGCATCTTTACTATCAAGTATAGTGCCTGGCACTTGGTAAACAGAAGGTGTGAAGAAAGTGAAGGCTCCTATGGCCAGGATTCTCACCAGGCCCTGGTCGGCTAGCTCACTACACATGTGTGGGCAATAGGTTGCTACTGACTCTACATAAAGCGCTACCCCCAGTGCTTTGGGCTGCTGCACCGCTGAAGGAGAGCAGAGACTGAGACAGCTGCGGGGTCAGACAGGCCCAGAGGCAGAGACCAGCTTGCTGCATGCAGACTCACTCTGAGTGGACGGGACTCTAGTGATTGACCTGCCACAGTGGGAATGAAGTTGGGTATAAACCTTTCACCCCAAGAATGTTCCACTGTCATTTTTTCGGTCTCATTGAATTTATAGTAAACTTGTTTAGGGCTGAAACCCACTGGCAAGGCAGCAGGTAATAAGTGTTTGTTAAAATTAATTAAAATCATCTAAACATTTATAAATATAAATAAAACACATTCCACAGTGGGCTTTCAAGTGAGTTATCCAGAAAGTGCTGTTATGTGTTTTGTCTTGCTTTTCAGAGTTACGGGTCAAATAGAATGCCTTGATTTCACATGTTTACATTTGGCTTATATTTTTCAAAAATTGTAAAATAATAAACTACAGTTTTCCTTTGTCTGTCTTATTTCTACACATTTCAAGTACTTATTTCTCCTACTTAGTGACTAAACCCCAATCCAGTCCCCATCCCCTTATCTTTGATGTTCCTCATTCTCAGTAGGTGGAAGATGCGGCAGCAAACTAACGGATTCTGCATGCCTATGTGGGCTAACCCAGGGTACTCATGGGGTTAAAAGCACTGCAGTAATATTAAGCACATGTTTCAAGTCAGCAGGGTGCCAGCCTGAGATGCCCTCAAAGCCTAATTTGATAGATATTATGCCATACACTGCTGCAAGTAGTAATGAAGAAAGTAAAAATTTTATGGATGAGCAAAATAGGAGCTCTTATGGATGGAGTGTTTTTAAATCAGGTGTATAATTTACCCAGTGTCAGACCACATGTAGAGTGCATTACTCAATTGAACTTACAAGCAGATAGGAAAGCAGTTTCTTTTAATAAGCACTTCTTCAACTTATTGGCTCTACAATTACTTGCACCAAATTACTAGCAGCTGCTGCCTGTTTGGGATTTTTTATCCTAGACAAGGAGTTACATTAGTTTCTAATCAACAAGCCATTCAAGGACTCTTTATAATTTTTAGCTTAATTCCACTTTTATTTGGAATTTATTAATTGAAATATCCAATATTTTCATGACAGTATTTTGCTTAGCTTCTCTTAACAGGAAAACAATTCAATTGCTGAGGTGAAGGAGAGACGGGAGAAAAGATACTCCCAAACTTATTTCTGATATTTGTAACATTACACAAACTCTATTGGACTCATGTTGCCTTATACTCTGAATTTTAACATTTCAATTGCTTTTGTAAGAATAATGATACTGTATTGAATTTTATTTATGTTTGAAGCCAACAAATTGTTTCAGATCTCTGAATAGCATATCTCGATGCACAGGAGTTAACTGTGATTTAAACATTAACCAATTCAGCTTAATACAGGACTTCTAAGCCTGGGTGTTACTGACATTCTGGACTAGCTGATTCTTTACTGGGGGGAATGTAATGTCCCGAGAATCGTAGGATGTTTACCCACTAGATGTTAGTGACCCCCCCCCACATTCAAATCCCCTGCTGGAACAACCCAAAATGTCTGCGTATTACCAAACCATCCCAGATGATTTGATTTAACATATTTGAAGAAATTAAAAGGAGACTTCAAAAATAGTTTTAAGGGATATATTTTCATTTGTTAAAGACTTTTCAAAGTATTCTTATAAACATCAAGTGTTTGTGTGAGTGCTAGTCCAATATTTACTTGCTTTATGATGAAAAATTGTAAAATGAACTTGTGATGAAATTTAATACTCGAAAATGCAATTAAATACCACCCTATTTGGAAGCTGCTTTCAGAGCCAAGGCAAAGGGAAACCAAAAAATTATGAAATAGGAACTACTGATAGCTAAATAAAATAAATATTTCAATAACTACTTTTCATTGTAGAAAGATCTGTGGATGAGAATCTTAGATAAATATGGTTATATTTTTGTCAGTAGAGCCAAGAATATCTAATTTGAGACATATTTTATTTTTTGAAATCATGCATTGTTGTCAACTTGTGAGGAAAATAGAAGTTCCTGTGACCAGGATCCTCACCTGACCCTAAAGTACTTGATGATGTAATTGTCCTACTGCTAGGCTACTGTTTCCATACCTGTTAGCAATGAGCTATAATTGACTGAGTCACTATATAAATTGCTTCACCCAGTGTTCTGGGCAGAGACAGATCCAGAGGTGGGTTACAGACCTGCAGACTGCTGGATGCAAACATAATCTTAGTGCTTGACCTACTGCTGTGTGAATAATACCAGGTACTGCTGTGTGAATAATACCAGGTACAAACCCTTTTACCCCAAGAAGGTCCCGTTGTCATTTTTTGGTCTCACCAAATCCATAATGAATGTGCCCGGGGCTGAAACCCTCAGGCAAGACACAACTCTAAATTTCAAATCATAAAGCTATGAATACATAAATGCTAATAGCTAGGGATAAGTCATTAAAATGCCAAATCCAGTTGAAGATTTTTCTCAGAGAGTTTTCAAATCTACTGTTGTCTTTTAAAAAGCCCAGAATCAAAGCTGGGAATGTCAAGAATTATTGGAGTACCATGTACACTCTGAAGGACAAGAAAAGTGGAAGAAAATTAAATCATCGTTCCAAAGTCTCCTTCTCTAAGAACTTACCATCCACCATTCTCCATTTAGCTATATGTTGAAAGATCCAACGACACACAGTTGAAAGTGGTTCCTTCTAAGTGTAACACAGATGAAGGGGCATGACTTGAAAGGGCCCTTCCCTGACTCCATCCTAAGTACATACTCTCCGAACAACAAGCCTCTCAAACTTTGATGTATACAAGGATTATCTGGGCATCTTGTCAAACTATGCATTCTGACTGAGTGCATCTAGGGCCTCAGAGAGACTGTTTTGCCCCTCAGGTGATGTCAGTGCTGCTGGTCCATGGATCACACTTTGAAGAGCAGGCATCTGTCTACCACATCCCCACCAATGTGTCATCAAACCTGCTTTTGAACATTCTTAGGGGACCAATATCAGAGAAAATCCTAACTCCAAAAAATAATAAGACATTTGAATATTTTGGATAAAATGAGAGTTCCTGTGGCCAGGATTCTCACCTGGCCCTGGTTGATAGCTCACTGCACACCTGTGGGCAATATATGGCTGTTGACTCTATATAAAGAGCTCTGCCCAGTGCTCTGGGCGTGACATGGTGGCATGGCTACAAGGCTGCAGGAGAACAGAGCAGAGGCTGGAGTGGTGGCAGCGCCGAGGACAGAGGCCCAGAGGATGGCAGTGCGGGACGACTGTGCAGAGAGGCCCAGAGGACGGCTGTGCAGACAGAGGGGCCCAGAGGATGGCTGTGTTGGACAGCTCTGCAGACAGAGGGCAGAGACCAGCTTGCTGCATACAGACTCGCTCTGAGTGAACGGGATTTTAGTGACTGACCTGCCACCTGGAAATAAAGTTGGATATAACCCTTTCACCCCAAGAACCCTTTGCTATCAATTCTTTGGTCACAGTGAATCTATAGCGAACTTGCTTGGGGCTGAAACCCATTGGCAAGACACATATGCACAGAAATTCTAAGTTTCAGATTATTTCTGGAACCAGTGCCCATACCATGGAAAACTTCAGCAGCCAACTTAAGAAAAATTTCATACAATTAAGCAAAACTATTGAAAAATAATTGGCTAGATCTTAACCTGTTGAAGTCAGTCCAAACAGGCTTTCTTCTAACTAACAGTTTATGGTATTCAAAATTAAATTAATTAGATCTTCATACAAACTATGGTGTCTTGCCAATGGGTTTCAGCCCCAGGCACGTTCACTATGGATCCAATGAGACTGAAAAATGACAATGCAGCATTTTGGGGGTTTATGTCCAACTTTATTTTCACGGTGGCAGCTCAATCACTAGAATCCGGTCCACTCAGAGTGAGTCTGCATGCAGCAAGCCAGTCTCCTCTGCCCCCACAGCTGTCTCAGTCTCTGCCCTTGGTGCTGCCACCACTCCAGCCTCATCTCTGCACTCCTGTAGCTGTGCAGCAACTATGTGGCCATGCCACCGTGTTGCCCAGAGCACTGGGCAGAGCTCTTAATACAGAGTCAATAGCAATGTATTGCCCACATGTGTGTAGTAAGCTAGCCGACGAGGGCCAGGTGAGAATCCTGGCCATAAGAACCTTCACTTTATCCACACATGGTTTCCGTGATAGTCTGGGGACATGTTCCCTTCTTACCACTGTGTCTACATGACCCCAATTAAATACTGAAAAATAGATAACTATTGTACCTCTAACACAGTCTCTGTAGCTATAAACCAGACCCTTAAAGAAACTAAACCTATCACAACTTCCTGAGAGCTCTGGTATACATGTCACAAGTCTGCTATTTTATGAGGAAATAAAAGGAATGACATCAAGTTAGTGGATCCACTCTTTTCCCTGAGAGAAGAAAGGTATTCTCCCAATCATCTGAAAGATTCAAAGAACTTTCAGTTCCCAGAAGTCTCAGTGCATGACCTTAAAGACAGATGTATGAAAGCACTGTTAATTCTTGATTATAGTTTGCAAATAAACCAAATCCTCTATTTTACAATGGTGATTTTACTTGAACCTATTTTATGGCTGTCTTAGTCCCCAACCCAGCAAAGAGAAGTGGAACTCAATACTTTCAAACAATGAGTTAAAACCAAGAGCTAATATGTGATCTTGATGTCATTTAATGATTTTGTAATCACCTTAAATATTCAGAATAGTAACAACAGGCAATGCTTTGGCTTCAAGCAATGAGAAAAGAAGCCTCAACAATCAGAATGGACACTATGCATAAGCCATTAGCCTGGCCATGCTAGTGGATTCTGGCTGCACTTTGGCCCAGCCTTGAACAACAAGACGACAGAAATCCCCATGGAACAGTGTGGTACCATAGGGCAGTTTTATCATGGGTAGACTTAGACCAGGAATGACTATAACCCAGAATAGGGATAAATGTGCAGTTGCCTCCAGAGTGAAGTTCTTTTGAATCAACATCAATGCCAATCATATTTAACACATGTAAAAATGTTCACAAAGCCTGAATTTATTCACTATGAGAGCTCCACATTTATAGCTAAGAAAAAAGGAAATATATGGGTATGAAAATCTTACCAATTTGTACAAGTGGCTATAAAAGTAGTAACTACTTAGTAAGTATAAGGTAACATATATCATGATAAATGACATAGGTATAAAATGAACAGCTCTGAATTATCAGCCTCAGGTAGAGAAAGTGCATACCTGGAAGTCATTGGTCATCCCCTGAGGTTACTGATAGAATCATCTATTGGGGTCAAAAGTGAAGAAAACATAAATGCATCAAAAAGAATACCGGAAACCTGACTGAAATTAGCATCCTATAAAATCTCAGTGTTTACCTAATTTGAATGCCATGTAAGATTATGGTCCTCACAGTATCAAAAATATTAATAATAAAGCCAGAGAAGTCACAAGCAACGGAGGAAACAGCACCTAGTGTGTTGAGAGGGATTAGGGTGTTGTTATTTGTGGCATATTGAAACATTAGCATGGAAAGGCAATTTTTTAACAGGGAACTTGATTAATTAGACAAATATAAATGTTCTGGGTAATGTTGTTGCAGGATTGCTCCCCAATAAAATGGTTGAGGGGCATCCTTTGGAACTGCAGTAAAAAAAGATTTAGGACACTAGAAGGAAGAAGTGAGTAGCAAATCTGTAGAACTCAACTTCACCAGCATCATCTCATCTCCCCAACCTCCTACCTCCCACAAGAGTTAGCATAGGAAGGACAGACATAAGGACTTCAGGTAGGAGTTCACTCATCTGTTCAGTGTCAAGCCTAGGGCTAAAAGCTAAGACAATGATAAACAACAAAATACATATGGTTCCTGCTCTGTTAAATTTAAAGTCAACTGGAATTAGTTGACTGAATGGAGTGATGGATAAGTAGCAGCTGAAAAACCACACAAATCATGTAAAATTATAACTAAGATCAAAGCTCTGAAGAAAGGCGCATGGTCCTGTGACAGTGCCGGGCAGTGGGCCTTGATCTGACTGGAAGAAGGCCCCTGTTTGGAAGTGTGCTGATATCACACAGATCCATAGGCTTTAAACTCACTGGTTAAAAGACAAGAAATGGCTGCTGAATAAGCCAGACTGTTCTTTAGCTTTCAGGATCATGGAAGCACCCGGTTTAACCAACATTCATGCCCACTTCAGTGAAAGGTGCTTGAAGGGTACACTGCTGGAATCTCCAATGACAATGAACACTGGGTGAATGACACAGAAGTCTGCCCCCAAAGAAAAAATATTTCGCCAACAATAATATGGAAATGGTATTCCCTAAATGCAGCTACCTAGTGAAAACATCATTTTGAATAATGTGCACTGCCTCCCAAAATACAGCTAGCCCATTTGAAAGGTGAAAGATCTACACCAGATTAGAATTGCTACATAACTTGCCCCACATTATGAAACATGGGACCAGTTGACTTTCTTCTAAAATTTACTGAGAAAGAAATTAACAGAATTTGATACGGCCTTCCTAGAACTTTCTAGTTTGACTTATATCATAATTAGTTGTAAGATGCCTGTCCACAACCAGAGTGTGAAGATGTGGTGCAAGCATGTTTTTTATTTGTGTATCCCTAGTAGAAAGCACAGGACCAGTTGACTGCTCATAGCAGGCAATCAATAAGTGTTTGTTGACTTGAAAGACAATAGTTAAGGCTTTAATTTATCTAACACAAGTCAATGACTAACAATCATTATCTACTTCATTTGTGTTGGTGAACACTGATATTTAAGGATGTTCTGTTGATACATATACCAGGGCCCTCCCAAACAGGAACACAGCCCTGCTCTCAAGCTTGACAGGGCTGTCTTTACCATCTGATGCTCTCAATTCCAGAAAATCCTCCTTCTTGCCAAACATAGTTATTATGTCCAAGTGCACATTTTGGGGGCGCTAAAATGTTCACTTTGAACTTCAACAAAAGATATTTTAGTTCCTTTATTTCTATTTTCTCTTTAAAGATACCACTCTGCAGTTAGCAAAATTCTACTCAGATTGATGACTGCTATCCTGATCTACAATCTTGTACATCCTTTTCACATACTACCCTGTGAGGGGGTGGGAAACTATTGTGAGAATTTTTTTTTCCTCAAAGCTCAGGCTTTCAATACACTGTGTATATATATAACATATTCATATGTATGTGTGAGATTTAGTGCATATACACAGTAGAAATTCTCTTAAATAACCTCCCCCTATTCAGTTTACCTGCTTAACCAATGCTCTTCAGTCCCACTATGAAATATCCTGTGGCTGATGCCTAAGGCATACTCCTTGGTCACAGCTAGCAGATCACTCCCTAGAAAATCTCAGCACAATTGCACTTCCAGTTGCATTGTAGGCTTACCAAGAATCCACTGAATTTGTTTACAAGCCTCTCCAATTCAGTTGTACTTGCTATTGTGAGTCTACAATTTTAATTAGTATTAATATGCATATGATGAAATATGAGTGGGAAAACCAAAATATTCAGTCTGAAAAATACATTGAGTGTTTTGTAATATTTAGCAAGTAACTAAAAAGTAATTCCTGTTGAATTGTGTGGGACACAATTGTGAAAGACTGAAGAAAATTATAAAAGTCTAGAAGTTTTTTGCCTTGATATTTCCCAAGGTGTGAATATAAGTTTTAGCTCCAGTTTACAAAAATCAAAACTAAAAATGCTGCAACTATATATTACGGGTGTCGTTCATGTAAGAAATATAAGAGAGAACTTCGAGCAATGCATTCATAACCAAAAAAATACCTTGGCCCTATGTTAAAAAACTGGTGATTGAATATACATGTACATATTCTCAGTTAAAATATTTTCATTCAGCAAATGCCATTCTTAATTACTTTTTTTAACATACTCTTTCAATTAATCAACTACCTACAGATACCAATCACAAGGAATCAGAGCTATTGTATTTTGGTCCTGAATTTGCTTCTTTTACTCTCTTCCATGAAAAATGCAAACCCCAAAAAGGTACTATTTTTAATTATCTCTCAGAAGTTTCTCTTTCACAGTATCACTCCATTCATTTGATGGCCAGACTTTTGCAAACTGCCACCCATCTAGCTGCTCATACCAAAAACTGATGAGTTGTTCTTAATCCATTGCTTTTCTTCATCACCTATATCTAATCCATCAGCAAATGTTAAATCAGCTTCTAAAATATATTTTACATCATTTCACTTCACTGAATTATAAAGGGCAAGGGGAATAATGGTACAACATGAAGAGGTAGGTGGGGTTGGTCACAGAGGATCTTGTATGTCATGGTAAATAGTTTGGATTTTGTTCCAAATGTGAAGGAAAGCTATTGGGTTACCCTGGCTGTCATGTGGAGAAGGAATTATAAGAAGGACCAGAAGCAGGGACAGAGGAAAAATAGTGGTCTACAAAGAGTTAATCCACAGTGGTGGTTTGGGCTGGATAGTAAAATTAGTAAAAGTGGAATCAATTTGGCACATATTCTAAAGACTGAGTCAAGAGAACTATTGAACACAGAGAGTATAAATGAGAGAGAATGGTACTGCACAGAGTAGGTTTTTTAACCTTACATTTGGCTGAATACAGGGGCCATTTAATGAGAGTGAAGAGGGGTCTGAAGAGCAAGTTTGGTGATATGAGTGGAGATGCAAGGGTAGGAACATGTAGAATCAAGAATTCTGTTGCCAATTGGAGATACTAAACAAGCAACTGGATATATGAGTCTATAGTTCAAAAAAATTGGGTCTACTAATACAAATTTAGAAATCATCAGGACGTATGTGGTATATAAAGCCATACAACCAGGTGAGATCATCTAGGGGCAATTTAAATGTAGAATTATATAAAAGAAAGTGAAAAGAAAGAGTTGGCAAAGGAAACTGAGGACAATAGATGTTTAGGAAAGTGTGATGTCTAATAAGCTAAGTAAAGACAGTATTTCAAGGAGAGACATCAACATAACTGAAAGAGAAAGTATAATCAAGTTAGAACTGACCATCAGTTTGGTAAGATGGAAGTTGCTGCTGACCTTGGGAGTGGGATGCAATCCCTACCCCCATCCCAGCTCACCGCCTGGAGGAAGAGAAACAGAGTAGGGAGGGAGTGGAGGCATGGGACTGCTGAATACCTAACTCTGGAGATCTGCTCTGGGAGCACAAACCTACATTTCATGGTGCTTGCATGGTACTCTTATGAGTAGGGGGTTGGAAAGCCAAGACAGGCAGAATTCCTGGAGAGACTGAGATTCAGGCTGCTTGTGGAAAGCAGGGATCCATATCTGGCTGCTCTGGGACAAAACAAAGGCGGGCAGTCTGAGAGACTTCCTAACAAGGAAGCCCTTAGCAAGAGGACTCCTAAAGGGGCTAGGAATGCACAGAGTTTACTGTTCAGGAGAAAGGAGAGGTGGACAAAATTGTCTGGGTGCACTATGCCCAGCACGTTGGGAGCTTTCACGATCTTCAGGTGCTCCAGCTCCCTGGTTGGCTACACAGCTCTAGGGACCCCCTCCAGGATACACAGCCTACTGCGCATTTCTCCCGGCCAGCCCTACCTGGCTCGCAAACCAGCAAACCCTACCCTGGGATTAGGCCAGCCAGAGGGAAGATCTGTCTACAGCAACTACAAAGGCAAAGCATAGAGGCTTATACCTGTGTGCTCGGTCTACTGATTCAGGCAGCGGAGTCAGGCATAGCAGGCGAGTAGCGGGAAACAGCTTTTTCCTCCCCCTAGGCACCAACACCACTCCCCTGCAATTCCTGACATTGCTTCAGGGGCTGAGCAGCTTCAGAGAGTAGAGCTTCTGGGCACTACAGGACACCAGATACAAATATGAAAAGCCAAAGGAATCTGGTTCAAAGTAAAATTATTAATACAACCCCTGAGAAAGATTTAAATGACACTGACCTCATGAATCTTCCTGAAAGGGAGTTCAAAATAAAAATCATTAACATGCTCATGGAGGTACGGAAAGATATTCAAGAACTCAGGAATGAATTCCGGTCAAAGATCCAATCATTGAAGAACACAATGGACGGTATTAAAAGCAGATTGGATATGGTGGAGGAGACAATAAATGAAATAGAAACTAGAGAAGAGGAATACAAAGAAGCTGAGGCACAGAGAGAAAAAAGGATTTATAAGAATAAAAGAATATTGAGAGAATTGTGTGACCAATCCAAACGGAACAATATTCGCATTATAGGGGTACCAGAGGAAGAAGAGAGAGAAAAGGGGATAGAAAGCGTCTTTGAGGAGGTGATTGCTGAAAACTTCCCCAATCTGGGGAAGGAGATAGTCTCTCAGGCCATGGAGGTGCACAGATCTCCCAACACAAGGGACCCAAGGAAGACAACAGCAAGACATATAGTAATTTAAATGGCAAAGATCAAGGATAAGGACAGACTATTAAAAGCAGCTAGAGAGAGAAATAAGATCACATACAAAGGATAGCCCATCAGGCTATCTTCAGACTTCTCAGCAGAAACCTTAGAGGCCAGAAAGGAGTGGCATGATGTATTTAATGCAATGGAGCAGAAGGGCCTCAAACCAAGGATACCTTATCCAGCAAGATTATCATTTAAATTTGAAGGAGGGATTAAACAATTTCCAGAGAAGCAAAAGCTGAGAGAATTTACCTCCCACGAACCATCTCTACAGTGTATTTTGGAGGGACTGCTAAGGTTTAATAGCTGTCAGCAGAGGTAATAAAACCACAGTAAAGAAAGTAGAACAGCTAATTACTAAGCAACTGCAAAATTAAATTAACTATCCCCAAAGTCAACCAAGGGATAGACAAAGAGTACAGAATATGATACCTAATATATAAAGAATGCAGAAGGAAAAAAAAGAGGGAGAAAAAAAGAGAACCTTTAGATTGTGTTTGTAATAGCATATTAAGTGAGTTAAGTTAGACTCTTAGATAGTAAGGAAGTTCACCTTGAACATTTCGTAACCACGTATCTAAAGCCTGCAATGCCAATAAGTACACACCTATCAATAATCACCCTAAATGTAAATGGACTGAATGCACCAATCAAAAGACATAGAGTCACTGAATGGATTAAAAACAAAGACCCATCTATATGCTGCCTAGAAGAGACTCACTTTAAACCCAAAGACATACACAGACTAAAAGTGAAGGGATGGAAAAGATATTTCATGCAACTAATAGGGAGAAAAAAGCAGGAGTTGCAGTACTTGTATCGGACAAAATAGACTTCAAAACAATAAGAGTCACAAGAGACAAAGAAGGACATTACATAATGATAAAAGTGTTAATCCAACAAGAAGGTATAACCATTATAAATATCTATGCACCCAACACAGGAGCACCTACATGTGCGAAGCATATACTAACTGAATTAAAAGGGGAAATAGAATGTAATGCATTCATTCTAGGAAACTTCAACAATCCACTCACTCTGAAGGACAGATCAAGCAGACAGAAAATAAGTAAGGAGACAGAGGCACTGAATAACACATTAGAACAGATGGACCTAACAGACATCTACAGAACTCTACACCCAAAAGCAGCAGGATACACATTCTTCTCAAGTGCACATAGAACATTTTCAAGAACAGATCATATCCTAGGCCACAAAAAGAGCCTCGGTAAATACAAGAAGATTGAAACTGTAACAACAAGTTTCTCAGACCACAAAAGTAAGAACCTAGAAATAAATTAGGAAAAGAAAATGAAAAATCCCACAAACACATGGAGGATTCACAACATGGTCCTAAATAACCAATGGATCAATGACCAAATAAAATCAGAGATCAAGCAATGTATGGAGGCAAATGACAACAATAATTCAACACCGCAAAATCTGTGGGATGCAACGAAGGCCATGCTAAGAGGAAAGTATATTGCAATTCAGGCCTACCGCACAAAAGAAGAACAATCCCATATGAGCAGTATAAACTCACAATTAATGAAACTAGAAAAAGAAGAACAAATGAGGCCCAAAGTCAGTAGAAGGAGGGCCATAATAAAAATTAGAGCAGAAATAAGTAAAATTGAGAAGAATAAAACAATAGAAAGAATCAATGAAACAAGAGCTGGTTCTTTAAGAAAATAAACAAAATAGATAAACTCCTAGCTAGAATTATGAAGAAAAAAGAGAGTCTACTCACATAAACAGAATCAGAAATGAGAAAGGAAAAATCACTATGGACACCACAGAAATGCAAAGAATTATTAGAGAATACTATGAAAAACTATATGCTAACAAGCTGGATAACCTAGAAGAAATGGACAACTTTCTAGAAAAATACAACCTTGCAAGCTTGACCGAGAAAGAAACAGAAAATCTGAACAGACCAATTACCAGCAATGAAATTGAACTGGTAATCAAAAACCTACCCAAGAACAAAATACCTGGATCAGATGGCTTCACTGCTGAATTTCATCAAACATTTAGTGAAGACCTAATACCCATCCTCCTTAAAGTTTTCCAAAAAGAAGAAGAGGAGGGAATACTCCCAAACTCATTCTATGAGGCCAGCATCACCCTAATACCAAAACCAGGCAGACACCACAAAAAAAGAAAATGACAGACCAATATCCCTGATGAACATAGATGCAAAAATACTCAACAAAATATTAGCAATCTGAATTCAAAAATACATCAGAAGGATCATCCATCATGATCAAGTAGGATTTATTCCAGGGATGCAAGTATGGTTCAACATTCGAAAATCCATCAACATCATCCACCCCATTAACAAAAAGGACAAACACCACATGACCATCTCCATAGATGCTGAAAAAGCATTTGACAAAATTCAACATCCATTCATGATAAAAACTCTCAACAAAATGGGTACAGAGGGCAAGTACCTCAACATAATAAAGGCCATATATGACAAACCCACAGCCAACATTATATTTAACAGCGAGAAGCTGAAAGCTTTTCTTTTAAGATTGGGAAGAAGACAAGGATGCCCACTCTCCCCACTTCTATTCAACATAGTACTGGAGGTCCTAGCCACAGCAATCAGACAATACAAAGAAATAAAAGGCATCCAGATTGGCAAGGAAGAAGTCCAACTGTCCCTGTTTGCAGATGACATAATACTGTACATACAAAACCCTAAAGAATCCACTCCAAAATTACTAGATCTAATATCTGAATTCAGCAAAGTTGCAGGATACAAAATTAATATGCAGAAATCTGTGACATTCCTATACCCTAACAATGAACTAGCAGAGAGAGAAATCAGGAAAGCAATTCCATTCACAGTTGCATCAAAAAGAATAAAATACCTAGGAATAAACCTAACCAAGGAAGTGAAAGACCTATATTCTGAAAACTACAAGACACTCAGGAGAGAAATTAAAGAAGATACCGATAAATGGAAACACATCCCATGCTCATGGATAGGAAGAATTAATATTGTCAAAATGGCCATCCTGCCTAAAGCAATCTACAGATTCAGTGCAATTCCTATCCAAATACCTACAGCATTCTTCAACGAACTAGAGAAAATCATTCTAAAATTCATATGGAACCACAAAAGACCCCGAATAGCCAAAGCAATCCTGAGAAGGAAGAATAAAGCTGGGGGGATTATGCTCCCCAACTTCAAGCTCTACTACAAAGCCACAGTAATCAAGACAATGTGGTACTGACACAAGAACAGACCCATAGACCAGTGGAACAGACTAGAGGGCCCTGATATAAACCCAACCATATATGGTCAATTAATATACGATAAAGGAGCCATGGACATACAATGGGACATGACAGCCTCTTCAACAACTGGCATTGGCATAACTGGACAGCTACATTCAAGAGAATGAAACTGTATTACTGTTTAACCCCATACACAAAAGTAAACTCAAAATGGATCAAAGACCTGAATGAAAGTCATGAAACCATAAAAATCTTAGAAGACAGCATAGACAAAAATATCCTGAGTATAAGCAACTTCTGAGCAACTTCTTCATGAATGCATCTCCTCGAGCAAGGGAAACAAAAGCAAAAATGAACTCATGGGACTACATCAAACTAAAATGTTTCTGTACAGCAAAGGACACCATCAACAGAACAAAAAGGCATCCTACAGTATGGGAGAATATATTTGTAAATGACATATCTGACAAGGGGTTAACATCCAAAATATATAAAGAACTTACACACCTCAACACTTAAAAAGCAAATAACTGATTAAAAAATGGGCAGAGGATATGAAGAGATAGTTCTCCAGAGAAGAAATTCAGATGGCCAACAGACATATGAAAAGATGCACCACATCACTAATCATCAGGGAAATGCAAATCAAAACCACAATGAGATATCACCTCACACCAGTAAGGATGGCCAGCATCAAAAAGACTAAGAACAACAAATGCTGGCGAGGATGCGGAGAAAGGGGAACCCTCCTACACTGCTGGTGGGAATGTAAGCTAGTTCAACCATTGTGGAAAGCAATATGGAGGTTCCTCAAAAAAATAAAAATAGAAATGCCATTTGACCTGGGAATCCCACTCCTTGGAATTTACCCAAAGAATACAACTTCTCAGATTCAAAAAGACATATGCACCCCTATGTATCACAGCACTTTTTACAATAGCCAGCAAATGGAAGCAACCTAAGTGTCCATCAGTAGATGAATGGATAAAGAAGAGGTGGTACATATACACAATGTAATACTATTCATCCATAAGAAGGAAACAAGTCCTGCCATTTGCAACAACATGGATGGAGCTGGAGAATATTATGCTCAGTGAAATAAGCCAGGTGGAGAAAGACAAGTGCCAAATAATTTCCCTTATTTGTGGAGAATAACAACGAAGCAAAACTGAAGGAACAAAACAGCAGCAGAGTCAGAGACTCCAAGAAGGAACTAGTGGTTACAAAGGGGAGGGGTGTGGGAGGGTGGGTGGGGAGGGTGGGAGAAGGGGATTGAGGGGTATTATGTTTAGTACACATGGTGTGGGGGATCACGGGGAAAACAGTGTAGCACAGAGAAGGCAAACAGTGAATCTGTGGCATCTTACTACACTGATGGACAGTGACTGTAATGGGGTATGTGAAGGACTTGATAATATGGGTAAATGTAGTGACCACATTGTTTTTTCATGTGAAACCTTCATAAGAGTGTATATCAATAATACCTTAATAAAATTTTTAAAGAAAAATACTTCCTGTGCAATATTTGGGTCATTGGTTAATTAATCCTTCTAAATACTTCTTAGATCTAGAAAAGTGGGAAGGCAGAGTACATGGATACAAAAGCAGCTAGGCTGGTAGGTCTGATGGTGGAAAGAGGAGTTGTTTCTCTTTTGAGACTTGTGTTGAAAGTGAGACACGAAGAGGGGCTGCTGGAAATCTGAGGCAAAAGAAGGTGGACCAGGGACTGAAAAGTCCAGGCAGTACTGTGCCTACTTGATGTACTTTTAAGTAGAAATCAATCAGTATATAAATGTGCTTTCTTCTACTGCAGTCAGTGCTCAAGATTTATTGTATACATTTATTTATTAATTCTTGTTTATTTATTGTATATCTCCCTAATTAGACTATGTCTTTAAAAATTCTATCCACTGTTCTTCCTCTGGGACCCTCACTTACACTACATGGCATGTAATTGTTACTTCAAATATTTGTTGACTGAATACATTAATTCAGTATCCACAAGTGCCTAAAATTGCTTAAAACTGAACTCATTACCTCTTCCCTAACCCCTCCTTGTACATACCTGCAACTCTGCATTTTATCCTATCATAGTTTATTCAACTAATTTCCCAATCTGGAAGCTTGGAAATCATTCTACAATCTCCCTCATTCCATTTTCCATGGTCTGCCAATCATCAGGTTCAGTCAACTGCCGTTTAAACATCTCTGGGACCTACTCACTTTTCCCCATTCCAACAGCCAATTTCCTGGTTCAGGTCACCATTACCTCACCTGGATTGCTGGAAAAGCATTGTAACAACTTTCTGGCTGTCATTTACCCCCTCAAGTCCATTCTCCACATGATGGAGTTCTATAACCTTTGTTAACAGCATTGTTTTACCCTGAATCCAGATAGTAACAAATAAAGTACAGGGACTTAGGGGGCTTATAGTGAGTTCTCCATCCTTCCCCCTTAGCCCCTTAAACAAAAAATGGGGGGTATAGGGGTGCCTGTTTGCTGAAGGAAAATGAAGGTATGTTCTCTGGATGCGGCAAGACAGGTCTGAGCAGCTCAGTGATGAGGGGCCAGTGAAAAAATGGTGAGGAGAACCCTTCTCAGTGCCTTTTTTTTCTAAATATGTTAAAACGTTATAAATAAATTTCTTAGAGAATTAGTGGCCCGGGAACTACTGATATTTGTTTTTGTTGGGAGTAAAGCTCAATGTATTTTTTCTTCTAATTTTCCTCAGGCTCTTTTAAAAACTAATATCCATTTAAAAAATACTTGGAGTAAATATTTGGGGACAGTGAGAAGTGTAATTTTCATCTCTAAATAATTACTTCCCAAGCATTATATTCAGTTTGCAGAAAAGTCAAAGTTGGATGCCTTATAGCAAAGGAGCTAATTAATTTTAAGTGAAGAAGCACAAACTAACCACTGCAATTTCTGCCGCAACAAAATCACACACCCAGAGTTACAAGCAAAACTTTCATGTTTTCTCATATATGCCACTCTCTGGTTGTGAGTGTTCAAGACTGAGAATAGCCCCATGACGGCACCTTGTCAAAGTCAAAAGGCATAAGAATAGATGAGCTGAAAGAAAGCAAAGAGGATTACACAGATAAATTTATGACCCAAACTGAAATCACATAGTATTTAATCCCATATCATTCATTCTTATCATTTAAAAAAATTGCAATTCTAATAGTTTTTAAAAAAGCTTGTGATTTTATTTCTTAGAGTGTAATTGTATAAACTGTATATGAAAACACATTATACAAAAGTGAGCGTAATGTGGAGGTTTATCATTTCCATGAAAGTCATTATGCCTTGATCTACTCTTCAGCACAGGGAAAACAAAGTAGCTGCCCATTGAAATCATCTGATAAATGAAGTCTTACTTTAAAAAAAACACTCTGAGAAACTGTATATATGGTTGGCCCTTTCAACCTCTGTACACTGTTAAATACTCTATTGCCTTTGGCAGTGTTTACTCCCAATGCACTCACTTGTTTATATGCTCTCCATTAAATCATTGCCTGCAAATCCCTGAGCTCAAGAAAGGCTCTTAAATCAGGTAGGCCAAGTTTTAGGCACACTATACCTCAAGTCAGGATGATTATGAACCTAACCTATTTTAAATATTTTCACAGAAGCACATTCCATCAGAGAGAACTGAGACAGCGTTGCCAGAGTTACCACATAAAAAAGCATAATACCATTTATGTTTGAATTTAAGATAAACAATGAATACCTTTTAAATATAAGTTATGTTCTGTGCAATATCTGAGACATATTAATGCTTCAAAAGTATTCGTTATTTGTTTGAAATTCTAATTTAAATGCGTATCCTGTGTTTTATCTGGCAACCCTAGAATTGAAACCAAGCCAAGGACAATTTCTGTCAGATGACTCAATTTCTCTGCTATAGATTGCCGCATCTGAGATCCCTCATCCAAGAGAGAGGGTGCTCATAAGTTGACAACCCCAAGTTAATTAAGAACTAATTGTTGGTCAAATTGTCAAAAGTCAATACTTCTATCTCCAATGTAACAGTCAAGTCAATCAATATAGATTTTTCGAGGGTTTTAAACAAATATAATTTTTGTAATTCTTTTTCTCTAATAACATAGAAATGCAGTGGTGCTCAGTTCATTTTCCATGTGAGATTATCTTTAATGGACAATGTAAACTTTTTGTTAAATGAAAAATATAAAATTTGAGCTTCAAGAAAACCAACATAAAAGGTAAGGTGCTGTGTTTTTTTTTTTACTTTTCATTGATAAAAGGCAGTGTATTTTTAATAATAGTTTGCTTGTATGTTATATTTTTTATTATTTTTTATTTATTTTTAATATAATTTATTTTATTATCATTAATCTACAATTACATGTGCAATATTACGGTTATTAAACCACCCCTTCATCAGGTCGCCCCCACCAACCCCATTACAGTCACTGTCCATCAGCGTAGTGAGATGCTATAGAATCACTACTTGTCTTCTCTGAATTGTACTGCTCTCCCCGTGCCCCCCACAACATTACATCTGCTAATCGTAATGCCCCTTTTTCGCTCTTATCCCTCCCTTCCCGCTCATTTTCCCCAGTCCCTTTCCCTTTGGTAACTGTTAGTCCATTCTTGGGTTCTGTGAGTCTGCTGCTGTTTTTTTCTCTCAGTTTTTTCTTTACTCTTATGCTTCTCATATGAGTGAAATCACTTGATACTTGTCTTTTTCGGCTTGGCTTATTTCACTGAACATAATAACCTCTAGCTCCATCCATGTTGTTTCAAATGGTAGGATTTATTTTCTTCTTATGGCTGAATAATATTCCATTGTGTATATGTACCACTTCTTCTTTATCCATTCATCTACTGATGGACACTTAGGTTGCTTCCATTTCTTGGCTATTGCAAATAGTGCTGCAATAAACATAGGGGTGCAACTGTCCTTTCCAAATTGGGCTGCTGCATTCTTAGGGTAAATTCCTAGGAGTGGAATTCCTGGGTCAAATGGTACTTCTATTTTAAGTTTTTTGAGGAACCTCCGTACTGCTTTCCACAATGGTTGAACTAATTTGCAGTCCCACCAGCAGTGTAGAAGGGTTCCCTTTTCTCCACATCCTCGCCAACATTTGTTGTTGTTTGTGTTTTGGATGTTGGCCATCCTCACTGGTGTGAGGTGATATCTCATTGTGGTTTTAATCTGCATTTCTCTGATGATTAGCGATGTGGAGCATCTTTTCATGTGCCTGTTGGCCATCTGAATTTCTTCTTTGGAGAAGTGTCTATTCATGTCCTCTGCCCATTTCTTAATTGGATTATTTGCTTTCTGTTTGTTAAAGTGCATGAGTTCTTTATATATTTTGGATGTCAACCCTTTATCAGATACGTTTTTTATGAATATATTCTCCCATACTGTAGGATGTCTTTTTGTTCTACTGATGGTGTCCTTTGCTGTACAGAAGCTTTTCAGCTTGATATAGTCCCACTTGTTCATTTTTGCTTTTGGTTCCCTTGCCCGGAGAGATATGTTCATGAAGAAGTTGCTCATGTTTATGTCCAACAGACTTTTGCCCATGTTTTTTTCTAAGAGTTTTATGGTTTCATGACTTACATTCAGGTCTTTGATCCACCTTGAGTTCACCTTTGTGTATGGGGCTAGACAGTAGTCCAGTTTCATTCTCTTACATGTAGCTGTCCAGTTTTTCCAACACCAGCTGCTGAAGAGGCTGTCATCTCCCATTGTATATCCAAGGCTCCTTTATCAAATATTAATTGACTGTATATGTTTGGGTTAATGTTTGGATTTTCTATTCTGTTCCACTGGTCTGTGGGTCTGTTTTTGTGCCAATACCAAATTGTCTTGATTACTGTGGCTTTGTAGTAGAGCTTGAAGTCAGGGAGTGTAATTCCCCCTGTTTTATTCCTCCTTCTCAGGATTGCTTTGGCTATTCGGGGTCTTTTGTGGTTCCATATGAATTTTAGAATTACTTGTTCCAGTTCATTGAAGAAAGCTGTTGGTAGTAGTTTTGGAATGGAGTCTTTAGGGTTTTTTATGTACAGTATCATGTCATCTGCAAATAGTGACAATTTGACTTCTTTACCCATCTGGATGCCTTGTATGTCTTTGTTTTGTCTGATTGCCATGGCTAGGACCTCCAGTACTATGTTGAATAACAGTGGAGAGAGTGGGCATCCCTGTTTTGTTCCCGATCTTAGATGAAAAGCTTTGTCTCGCCCTTAAGTATGATGTTAGCTGTGGGTTTGTCATATATAGCCTTTATGATGTTGAGGTACTTGCCGTCTATACCCATTTTGTTGAGAGTTTTAATCAGGAATGGATGCTGAATTTTGTCAAATGCTTTTTCAGCATCTATGGAGATGATCATGTGGTTTTTGTTCTTCTTTTGTTGATGTGGTGGATGATGTTGATGGATTTTCGAATGTTGTACCATCCTTGCATCCCTGGGATGAATCCCACTTGATCATGGTGTATGATCCTCTTGATGTATTTTTGACTTCAGTTTGCTAATATTTTGTTGAGTATTTTTGCATCTACGTTCATCAGGGATCTTGGTCTGTAATTTTCTTTTTTGGTGAGGTCTTTTCCAGGTTTTCGTATTAGAGTGATGCTGGCTTCAAAGAATGAGTTTGGAAGTATTCCCTCCTCTTCTACTTTTTGGAAAACTTTAAGGAGAATCGGTGTTATTTCTTCTCTATATGTTTGGTAGAATTCAGAGGTGAATCCATCAGGCCCGCGGGTTTTGGTCTTGGGTAGTTTTTTGATTACCAATTCGATTTCGTCGCTGGTGATTGGTCTGTTTAGTTTTTCTGTTTCTTGCTTGGTCAGTCTTGGAAGGGTGTATTTTTCTAAGAAGTTGTCCATTTCTTCTATGTTTTCCAGCTTGTTAGCATATAGATTCTCATAATATTCTCTAATGATTCTTTGTATTTCTGTGGGTTCCGTTGTGATTTTTCCTTTCTCATTTCTGATTGTGTTTATGTGTGTAGATTCTCTTTTTCTCTTAATGAGTCTGGCTAGGGGTTTATCTATTTTGTTTATTTTTTCAAAGAACCAGCTCTTGGTTTCATTGATTTTTTCTATTGTTTTATTCTTCTCAATTTTATTTATTTCTTCTCTAATCTTTATTATGTCCCTCCTTCTGGTGACTTTGGGCCTCATTTGTTCTTCTTTTTCCAATTTCAGTAATTGTGTCTTTAGACTATTCATTTGGGAGTGTTCTTCCTTCTTTAAATAGGCCTGGATTGCAATATACTTTCCTCTTAGAACTGCCTTTGCTGCGTCCCACAGAAGTTGTGGCTTTGTGTTGTTGTTGTCATTAGTCTCCATATATTCTTTGATTTCTGTTTTAATTTGGTCGTTAACCCATTGATTAATTAGGAGAGTGTTGTTAAGTCTCCATGTATTTGTGAGCCTTTTTGATTTCTTTCTAAGACTTATTTCTAGTTTTATACCTTGGTGACCTGAGAAGTTGGTTGGTAGGACTTCAATATTTTTGAAATTACTGAGGTTCTTTTTGTGGCCTAGTATGTGGTCTATTCTGGAAAATGTTCCATGTGCACTTGAGAAGAATGTGTATCCTGTTGCTTTTGGGTGTAGAGTTCTGTAGATGTCTGTTAGGTCCATCTGTTCTAGTGTGTTGTTCAGTGCCTCTGTGTCTTTACTTATTTTCTGTCTGGTTGATCTGTCCTCTGGAGTGAGTGGTGTGTTGAAGTCTCCTAAGATGAATGCATTGCTGTCTATTTCCTCCTTTAATTCTGTTAGTATTTGTCTCACATATGCTGGCGCTCCTGTGTTGGGTGCATATATATTTATAATGGTTATATCTTCTTGTTGGACTGACCCCTTTATCATTATGTAATGTCCTTCTTTATCTTTTGCTACTTTCTTCATTTTGAAGTCTATTTTGTCTGATACAAGTACTGCAACACCTGCTTTTTTCTATTTGTTGTTTGCATGAAATATCTTTTTCCATCCCTTCACTTTTAGTCTATGTATATCTTTGGATTTGAGGTGAGTTCCTTGTAGGCAGCATATAGATGGGTCTTGCTTTTTTATCCATTCTGTTACTCTGTGTCTTTTGATTGGTGCATTCAGTCTATTTACATTTAGGGTAATTATTGATAGATATGTACTTATTGCCATTGCTAGCTTTAGATTCGTGGTTACCAAGGGTTCAAGGGTTGCTTCTTTACTATCTAACAATCTAACTTAACTTTCTTGTTAAGTTATTGTAAA
Source organism: Smutsia gigantea (assembly GCA_032199065.1). Taxonomy (NCBI): domain Eukaryota; kingdom Metazoa; phylum Chordata; class Mammalia; order Pholidota; family Manidae; genus Smutsia; species Smutsia gigantea. The sequence continues at coordinate 86,553 of JAVSCE010004953.1, read as the reverse complement.
CACAGTCTGATGTTTCTTTCTTTCTCTCCCTTCTTATTCCTCCTCCTCCATTCTTTCTATAATAGGTGTTTTATTCTTTGCCTTTAGTTAGTATTTGGATGGTCTGCTTTCTTGGCTATGATTTTATTTTCTCTGGTGACATCTTTTTAGCCTTAGGTGTACTTCCATCTAGAGCAGTCCATTTAAGATATCCTGTAGTGGTGGTTTATGAGAGGCAAACTCTCTCAACATTCGTTTGTCTGGAAATTGTTTAATCCCTCCATCATATTTAAATGATAATCATGCTGGATACAATATTCTTGGTTTCGAAGCCCTTCTGTTTCATAACGTTAAATATATCATGCCATTCTCTTCTGGCCTGTAAGGTTTCTGTTGAGAAGTCTGATGATAGTCTGATGGGTTTTCCTTTGTAGGTGATCTTTTTTCTCTCTCTAGCTGCCTTAAATACCCTGTCTTTATCTTTGATCTTTGTCATCTTAATTATTATGTGTCTTGGTGTTGTCTTCCTTGGGTCCCTTGTGTTGGGAGATCTATGAGCTTTGGTGGACTGCGAGACTATTTCCTTCCCCAGCGAGGGAAAGTTTTCAGCAATTATTTCTTCAAAGACACTTTCTATCCCTTTTTCTCTCTCTTCTTCCTCTGGTGCTCTTATAATGCGAATATTGTTCCGTTTGGATTGGTCTCACAGTTCTCTTAATATTCTTTCATTCCTAGAAATCCTTTTATCTCTCTCTGCCTCAGCTGCTCTGTACTCCTGTTCTCTGATTTCTATTCCATTATCAGTCTCTTGCATCACATCCATTCTGCTGTTAAGCCCCTCGATCGCTTGTCTGATTTCTGCATTGTCTTTCCTCACTTCCCTCACTTCCTCCCTCAGGTCTTGCACATTTCTCTGTAGGTCCATCAGCATGGTTATGACTTTTATTCTGAATTCTTTTTCAGGAAGACTGTCCATTTCCATCCCTTCAGACTCCCTCTCTGGGGTTGTCTGGTTGATTTTGGTCTGAACCTTATTCCTCTGTCTTTTCATGGCTATAGAATTGGTCACTGATAGTTGCCACATATGTCAGCTGGGCTCTTTAAGACTTTAAAAAGAGAAGAAAAAAAAAAGAAAAAAGAAAAAAAAGAAGAAAGAAAGAAAGAAAAAAAAGGAAAAAGAAAGAAAAGAAAAAACAAAAACAAAACAAAACAAAAAACAAAAAAAACCCGCCCACCGGACGTAGATTCTGTGGGAATGCTGTAGGTGGCGCTATTGCCCCACTATTCCACAGCTGCGCCGCTCCGCAGGGCCCTTTATCGCTCTGACAGGGGTGGGAACGAATAGGAGGCTGTTGATCTCAGTGACGTGTAAGTATGGCTACGCTTCCTCGGTCGCCAGCTAAGGCGTCTGAAACTCCCCAGGACTCCCAGCCTGCTGGGCTGAGTGTGCTGGGGCGATCCGGCTCCTCCGCTGGGCTCCTGTCTCTTTAAGACCGCTGAAGAAAGCGCGCGCTTTTTTTTTTTTTCCTCCTTCCCGGGAGCCGGCTGCAAGCACCCTGGTGCATTCCCCACTCAGATCCTGCCCCTCTGTCTCTCCAGTCTCCGCTGCACCGCGCCATATGTGTCAGCACTCCCCGCGCAGATCACCGGGGCTGGCTACTTCGCAGGGTGTACTTCCACTCCCTCCTGGCTCTGAATCCTCTCCTCCCGCCGGTGCGCTGGGGTGGGGGAGTGCTCGGGTCACGCTGGGTCGCGGCTCCGTATCTTACCCACCTCTTGGGGTGCCGAGTCCTCTCGGATGTAGCTGCACGCTGTGCGGTTTCCTGTGTATTCTCGTCTCTCTTTTAGGAATACATGTATTTGCTGTGTTTTCGTAGATAAATATAGTGTTGGGAGGAGATTTCTGCTGCCCTGCTCACACCGCCATCTTCCTGGAAGTCCTGCTTGTATGTTTTAAATATAACCAAAACTGAATTTATCATCCTTCTTTCCTAACCCATTTTTCTCCAGTGTTTCATAGCCCCATATGATGGCCAAGTCAGAAATATGAGTCATTCTCAATTCCTTTCACACAACCCACATATTTTTTTAAAATATTTATTATTTACTATATTTACCAATATCACCATATTAAGTATTTACCATACCACTGCAATAGAATTTTTAACCTGAAATCTCTCACCTAACTTTCACAACCCAACAAGATAGGAACTATCATGGCTCATACTCTGCAGATGAAGAAACTGAAGCATGAAGAGGATAAATAGCTTGTTCAAGTTCACACAGCTAAGAGTAAGGAAGCCAGGACTATCTGAATAACTATAATTCCACACATCTAATTGTTCACCAAGTTCTGTCAATTCTACTTCCAGATTATCTATCAAATCCTTTCTCTTTGTCCCATCCCAACACCTTAGTTCAGGTCCTCATTGGTCCTTTTTACTGGTCTACAATTTTCTGTATTAGTTTGGTAGAGCTACCATAACAAGTACCACAAATTGCATGGCCTAAACAACCAGGATTTATTGTCTCACACTCCTGGAGGTGAGAAGTCCAAAGTCAATGTGTCAGCAGGGTTGGTTCCTCCTGAGGTCTGAGAGGGAACAGCTTGTTCCAGGCCTCTCTCCTTGACTTTTAGGTGGACTTAGGCTCCCTGTGTCTCTTCATACCATCTTCCCTTTGTCCATGTCTGTCTCTGTCCAAATGTCCCTTTTTTATAAGAACACCAGTCATGGCATACAGAACTACTTGGCTCCAGTATTACTTCACCAGAGCCAATTACTTCTGCAATGACTTTATTCCCAAACAAGGTCACATACTGAGTTACTAGTGGTTAGAACTTCAACTATCTTTTTTGCATGAGGATACAGTATTTAAACCCATAATACAACCCTTGTAAACTGCTCCCCACTCCCACCAAAGTGCATTTGCTAAAAATCTAATCCTGTCATTCCCTGTTTCCATATTTCCAAGGACAACTCACAGCCTCCCGGATAAAAGGCTAAATTTGGTGTATGGAGATAACAAAATTCTTTATAATCCATCCTGTGCTTGCCACTCCAGCTTTATTTCTAGCCTCTTTCCACAACCTGTTCAACCCTTGAACTTTAAAGTTCCAGAAAAACAACAAACTTGACCTGTTCTCTTTCACCTCTAGACCCTTGCTGGAGCTCACTCTCCCATGAACATCCGGTGCTTCTCCCTCATCTCACGTTTTCAGCAGAGAACAAGACAAATCCCTGCCTTCATAGAGCTTACATTCCAGGTGGGGAGATTGGAAATCATTACGTAACCAAAGAAAGAACTTGGCTGGGGTAAGAGGTAACATTAGTAAGAGTGGTCCAGACATAACATTAGCGCTGTGCACGAATGACTTGAATAAAGAGAAGGAGCCCTCCGTGAGAAGGTATGTGCTTTGCACTGTGCAGCGGTATTACATACATTGTCAATAATCCTCCAAGCACTTTAGCAAGGTAGGGATTACTATCCCCAGTTTATTCTGAGAGGATAAGTAGTTTGTTCAGATGGCACAACATGGAACTCAAATTCAAGCCTGTGTAATTCTTCATACCCTCTCTTAGACTATATTTTTCCTCCAGCTGAAATGCTCTTCCCAACACTCTCTAAAGGACTCTTCATTTCACTCCAGATGCTTAACTCTTATTTCTTCTGAAAACTTCTCTTGGCCAGCAGTACTCCATTATTTCTCTTCTTCTCCACAGCCAAAGCACAGATCATTGTTTTGTCTCTGTTCCCACAGCACTCTGTTTGGGATCTCGCTTGCAATGATAAATACATTCACTGTAATTTTCCATTTACATGTAAGATTCCTCTCCCAAACTGGTATCTCCTTCAGGGCAGGGCCCATTTCTTACTTATGAATGTATCCCCCAAACCTTGCCCGAGGCCTGGAACATTGAAAATACTCAAGAAATGTTTATAGAAGAAATACTGTTTGGCTATAGAATGAGAAGGATGTGACTGCTCAGCCCGCAGCCCTGGTTATAAAGACACTGCCACTGGGAATATGGAGACCCGCAAACACCACCGGTCCTTCTTCAGCAAAACGATCCGGGTACTGTGGAACAGGGAGGGGCATTGACACTGGAAAGATGTTTCCTGAGCTTAAAATTATATAAGGGTGGCCACTACTGACAAGCAAAAATGACTTTTTTCAAATTGAAAAAAAAATGTTTTGATTCAAACATCAAGATATTTTTGTTTTGGAAAACTGGCATTTCCAAAATGCTCAACAGGAATGACATGTTCCTCTTCTATACCTCAAGTAGAGAAAAATTCCTTGCCTTGAGCACTTCAGTCTTACATATTTCCCCATTGATACGAGATGCTTTGTTCATAGAACTATTTCGTTGGCAAGACCATTATTTTTCAGAGGAATCTCACTCCTAAGAAAAGGAGCTTTTAAATAGTGCTGCAAGTTTTTATTTTAAAAGATGAGAGTTGAAGTGCATGGCAGAGGATGTTGTAAAATAGGCAGTGCGACATCAGCACCTCCCACTCAAAAACATTTTAACTATGATCTCTGTACTTGGGTAGTTCAGCTAATTAACAACCTTGTATTACTGTAAAGATGAGATTGTCATGTTATTTGAAGTGGTTTTTAACAGTCTTTAAGCACTAACCCCTCAATTTATTAACAGTTTGCTCTACCTTAAGTGAAGGAAATTACATAATTGTCATGAATCTGAAAATGAGAAGAAATAATATATGTGTTTTATCATTACCTAAAAAGAATGCCAAAATCAAAATGGTGTTTTAAACACAAGCAAAATTCCTGAAAATTCATGTTAATAGTTTGCTGCCGATAGGTATTAGGTCTGTAGCCATCACCCTTATACAATTTTACTTAACTTAAGCTTGACATGATTTACCAAAAATAGAGAGAAAAAAAAAAAACCTTGGAAGCAGAACAAGCTGTAGTTTAAAATATCAACCTTGAAATCAGTTTGCTTGGGCTCAATTCCTGGCTCTGCCACCTATCAACTCAAAGATCTTAGGCCTTACTTAGTCCCTCCATGCCTCTATTTCCTCATCTTAAAATGGGGATCTTAATAATAATAGGGCTCAGTGATGGGGTTGCTCTGAGAATTAATAATTTAATATACATACAGCCCAGAACACTCAGGAAATGCTAGCCATCATTAATTTGGTCTAGATCTCCCTGTATGGCCTACTTCTCCACAGCAATACTTTATAAAAGGAGTAGTTTCTACATTTCTAAGCATGAGGAGCCATTTTCCAACTCCGAAAATTTCTCAGACCATCACACAATGGCAGTTCTATGTTTTTTGTCTATTACCTGAGGTGAAAAAATCAGACAGCTATGAATTAAGTCATAATTTTAAACAAATGTGTATTTTTCCCCACCACATTAGCAATGACATACATTTGAGACATAGCAGAATATAGCTGTGGCAGAAAGAACACAGCCCCAAGTCTACAGTGGAGAAGGCATGAATGTGCATACACAGGTCCCATGGGCTCCTACCTACATTCTGGGATCCACTCCCTTAGCATCCCTGAGGCTTATCCTATTAAAAAGTTAATGTACAGAATGAAGCCTGTTCCTGGCTAATGCACAGAATAGATTCTAAACAACACTGCAAGATTCTTTAGCTTTTACCTAAAGGTTTCCTATAAATCTTTCCTGGTTTGAAAACATGATAATTTTTTGTTAATGTTAGATTTGGTTTTGGGAACAAACTGGACTGGGAGTCAGAAAGCCACTATAGAGGGATATTGGAAAAATTAAATGACATAGATGAGAAGTCTTACACGTGGCCTGGAACATAATAATACCTTAATAAATCCTACTTAAATCATTACTTTTTCTTCTTACTCAGGTTCCAGAGTTGGATCTACTAGAAACAAATCGAACAACCTTGGCAAATGATGGGTCTGAGTCTGCTGTCCTCTATAAATTAATAGGTGTTATTAGGGCACCTAATATGACTATGTTGGTCATTTGTCTATTTGCTCTCAGGCGCATTCCCATATATCCCTGCTATGCTGAATCACTAAGGGCTGATTCCTGCAAATTCCATTCTCAGGCACTCTGGCTAACTGGTTTATAGCTAGTTTGGCCAATGGGAGGCAGTGACATGTAATTCAAGGGCAGACAGAAATCCAACTAGGGAATTTCTCCCCATCTCTCTGCTTCCAGAGTATTTGGCAGTAGCTATGCATCATCTGTGGTCCCAGCTCCCACAGGCTCCAGGTAGTTCGGTCTCCTGGGCTTTGTAATACCTCTATCCTTTGTCCCTCCAGCCCTAAGGGTGTTGGCAGCTTCCTGCTATTGCTAATTTTGGGATTACCTTCCTGTCCACTGTTTGGTCTTTCAGCTCTTCCCATATCACTGGAGCTCCCTTCCCATACCAAATATCCTCTGCTGAGCTACCTGCCATGGGCTGTTTTTCTGACTTAACCCTGTTAGGATCACTGACATATCTTAAGTTCTCTGGTCTTACTCACTAAAAGTTAAGTGTGGGTAGGCTCAGGAGCTTACCTGCCTTTTGCCCTTCATCCTCTCCAACCAACACTATGCTCCCATAGGTCAGATGTTCTTCCAATAGTCTCTGCTGTATCCCTATCATTCCATTTAACAGGCTGTGCCATGATAATCTGTTTGTGCATCTTAATACTTGCTAGACTCCAGACTCTTTGAGGTGAGGCTGTTTTTCTTCCTGTTTATATCTGCAGTATTGGTGCACAGTAGGACCTCTATAGAAGTGTGATAAATGAATGAATGAATGCATGGATGCCTGTGGAGCCAACATTCCACAGGTCAGGATGTAAGTAGTCTCTTTGGCTTGTTCTTGATTAAGATCACCCGGAAAAGCCGCAGCTCGAACGGATTTCCCCTATCAGCCTGCCACAGAACCCAGAATTCTACCAGAGTGCATTGGACATTGTTTATGAGTCTATTTGAAAAGGGTAATTTCCCAGGGGAAGGAGGAGTCATTATTAACCAGTATACCTCAGAGGGATTAGCTCTGTAGATTGTTTCTTATAAACACAGACTGCTGGAAAGGGGTAAGTAAACCCAGACAGAAGGAAAGGAATGTCCAGGGCAAGGCGTCAGACTGGCAGTAGTCCCCCGACTGGCCCACATCACGTTGTCATTCCTCATATTGCAGAGGCCTCAATGTGAAGTCAGCCCTATAGACAGCTGCTGTGTGTGAGTTTCATAGCCAGTAAATGACTGGAGAGAGGAGAATGAGAGGAAAAGGCCCATGAGGAGGGAGAGTGTTCTGAAGCTCCGGACCGAAATAAAACTGACAGAGGACTGAGGGTTGAGATGATATGTGACACCTGTATCATGAAGTGTGCCCAGTGGCAAAGGATGGAAAAAGTTGAGAAGGCACCCAGAGGTGGCCCTGGATGGCTCTTAGCAAGAAAAGGTCAATAGTCTGAGCTGGGGACAAAGATCATTGAGAGAGGGCTTCTCAGCTTAACATTTACCATCTGCTCCCATCTGAAGAGGTTATGTCAACTGGTTATACTTTGATTGATTTTATAGGGAAAGTATGCTACAATCATATTCTCAAATTTGTAGTCCGAAAGGCCTCAGGATATAAAATTTGTTTATTCATTCATTTAATAAAATGTTATTGAAAACTGTTTATTGGACATTAGAACTTAGAGCTAATTGGATGCCTCTTAAGTGTCAGACATCTACTTTTCTTTCACAGACAAGGTGAGGAAATGAATATCCAAGGATCAGAGAAGAAAAGAGAACAGGAAAATGAATAAGGGTAAGATACAAAGAGTGTCACATATCATCTCAACCCTCAGTCCTCTGTCAGTTTTATTTCGGTCCGGAGCTTCAGAACACTCTCCCTCCTCATGGGCCTTTTCCTCTCATTCTACTCTCTCCAGTCATTTACTGGCCACAAAACTCACACACAGTCGTTCCGTATCTCAATTCAATGATCATTCTATAACTTGAGGCTGTTACACCCCCAGCAATGGGGAACGGTATATGTCCTTGAATGCACAATATCTATCATAGCATCTGGAATTTAGCCGGTGTTCAATGCATGCTGGGTGAATGATTGATGGATGGAGGGATAGATAAAGAATGATTGGATGGATCTATTTCAAAGCTCTCAAAATGGTTAACAAGGCATTCTCAATTTCAGCCTTCCTATTTTTTCATCAGATTACAATAATATGCTTTAAAGCCAGTTGTTCTGAGAAATGTAGAAACATATTTTTTAGAATATGAAGAAAGATATATAGATGGATGAAGGAAATGAATGGACAGATGAGGTATCTCCTCAGGCATTTTCCTCAGGGTCATGCTTACCTAGATGGAGATTAAAATCTTGCAGCAAACGTCCCCAAAACGTTCCCAAAAAACTGCTTTTTCTTCTTTACCAGAATCTCCTTTACTCATTTTTTAATTATGTAAATTTGCTCCCAATTTAACTTTGGTTAGCCACCCACACCAAATTACAGAAAGTACTTTAACTTTACTGATACTGTCATCTAATTTTTGTTTCAAGTCATCATAAAGATCACATATTTTTGGGCTCCTGAAAAGGATATCACGTGTGTGTGTTTGCATACATGTACACCTATACATGTAAGTGTATAAGTCATCATAAATAATTTCCCGGCCAAAGATCACTCCAAGTACCTGGGACAACCTGTTCTTCTTCCCATGAATTTCCATGAACACCATATATCTATTCTCTTTAGGAGTTATGTCTATCTTTATCCAAGTTGCAGAGATACCAAGCTGAGAAACTGACATTCACCAAGTGAATTGGGAACAAGGGGCAGGCTTGGAATTGGAGTATTGAGTAGAGTTTTAAAAAACATCATCAGGACTGGGAATTATGAGTGAAGAGACTCAATGGTCATATTCAGGAAACCATTTGGAAAAACTTCTAAGCAAGCATGTGATAGGACTTAATTTAGTTCTTTACAAGATCATTTTGTTTGCTGTATGGAATGGTGATTGGAGTGTACCAAAGATAAAAGAAAGAAACTATAATACATAACTTAGGGCAAAATTGAAAAAGATTTAAATTCAGCATTTTTTTCCATTAAACCTCAACTATTATTTATCCATTTTAATCTAATTCCAGTTCTCCATTTTACTTTGATTTTACATCAAAGTAAACTTAAACTGCTCACATCTTGAATTCCAGCATCAACTAACCACATACCCATGCATGTTCACACATTTCTGTTGTTTTGTCCAAGTATCTCAAGGCCTCAGAGAGTCTTGACACCTATAACTTTAAAAAACCTCCTAATACTAATCAAAGAGAAAACATCAGTTTGTTGCCTTAGCTCCTGAATTAAGTTTGAGTGTATTGTATTTTCCTGTTTCAAAGGATAATTTTTGCTATAGACCAAATGTTTGTGTCCTCCCAAAATTCATTTTAAATTCTAATCCTGAGCTGATGGTATTAGGAAGTAGAGCCTTTTAGAGGTGATTGTGTCATAAGGCTGGGGCCCACATGAGCAGGATTAGTGCCTTATAAAGAGATGCCAAAGAGCTCCCTGCCAACTTCTGCCACGTAAGGATACAGCGAGGAGATAGCTTCCCATGAACCAGGATGCAGGCCCTCACCAGACACTGAATCTGCCTGGGCCTGGATCTTGGACTTCAAGCCTCCCAAACTGTGAGAAATAGATTTCTGTTGCTTATAAGCTTCCCAGGGTCTACAGTATTTTTATAGCAGCCGGAAAAGCCTAAGATGCTACTCTTATAGAACTTTGTTGCTTCCTGTTTTTTTGTTCTCAAACAGTCAGACTGTAACTATACAACCAGCCTCTTACCCCACCCTGTAAAAGCCTGAGGGTGGGAGTCCCACACGCAGCAGCACACTGCCTCCCCTCAGTCCACACAGCCTCCAGTTTGCTCCAACCTTCAGCAGCTCTCTTCAGCGGTACTGCAAGAACCTTCCAACATGCTAATGCGTTCTGGGAAAGACATGTCTAATACACTCTCAGATAATTATTGTACTTAAATACTGAAAGAAAAACCTTGTTGGACTAAAAAGAAATCACTTTAGCAATGACTTCACCACGAAGTATGCCGTGTCTCACCATTATGAATTGCAAGACACTTCAGATGTGTTTTAAAAATGTAAATCTATAAAAAAATTTTTAATGTAAAGAAAAAGAGTATTTTAAAAGGATATAAAATCACATGGATTAATTAAGTTAAAAAATCTAGAAAGAAAGAATACAATGTTAACAGCAGGTATTTCTGTTTACTGAGAATATGGTTTTCTATATATACTTCCTATATTTTCTACAATGAGAATATATTACCTTTAACACCATAGTTATCTTTTAAAAAGTAAATCTGATATTTTGCATAATTTTTAAATTCACTTTATGATTTCTAATATAACTTGTAAATAATTACAACTCTGTACCTGTGTGTACAACTTCATGCTTCAATATAACTTTATTTCTATCATAAGCATCAACTCCCAGCCCTGATGCATAAGTACTGAGTGCAGAGAGGAACTAAAGGCAGCAAGGCTCACCAGCTAGGAGCCTGGGCCTGGGGAACAAAGGCCATCAGCTTTTGAAGGACAGTAGCCTTATGGAAAAACAAGAAGATGGACAGAAAAAGAGATTCCAGACACAGTAGTAAGGTGGTCATTATCAGATACAGAAGCTTGCCAAGTAGGTAGGAATTAATGAATAGGAAAATGGGAAAATAATATCTAAATATCCATGGATTCCTTAAAACAGAATCCTAGTTTCCTTAAGACAGATTCTTAGTTTCCCTTATAATCTTAGGATGACTTTGTCAAGCTCTCCTTTTTAGTGTCAAAAACAAAAAAAAAAATTGGCTTTCTACTATATGCCAAGCATTGTTTATTGTTTACATCATTTAAACCTTCCTCTTAAACATTCATAATAGCCATGTTAAGAAGGCATTTTCCTGTGGCAGTTATGAGCCATTAAGAGTCAAAAGCTAACTGAAACCCCATTTCTACTACGTACTAGCTACATGGTCTCAGGCAAAGGCCTTAATCTCTCAGCCTCCATTCTTTCCTCTGTAAAATGGGGATAAAATAATAGTGCCTATCCCACAGGGTTGCTGAAACATAAAATGCTAAATGTCTGTAAAGTACGTAGAACAATACATAGCACATAACAACCACTGGAAACAATTTTGCTGTGATTTGCTATTTTCACCATTTTAAAGATGAGAAAACTGAGCTTTAGGAAGTGAATTAGGATTTAAATCCAAGATTCTCTGGCTTCCAATCCACTGAAAATATTACTGACATTACAGTTACAGAAGTTACAGTCCCAATGTCTCAAAGGCCTCAAATGGAAATGTTTTATCATGGTGCAAACTGAACTGTAAGTAGCTCCTGGCTCTTTGAGATTCTTTTATTATTTTTGCTACACTTTCTTTAATTGTGATATGCTATGAGATTATTTTGCTCAGAGTTTGTAGTTATTGAGTTTTCTCTTTTCCCAGAAGAGCTTTTGATTTTGTTTTTTTTTTCAAGTTTAATGTACTCATTTATTTTGCATTGCAGCAACAAGATGAACAAGTATAATTCCATGTATAACCAGTTACGAAAGGTAGGAAGCCCAGGAACCTTTAGCATTTCTATAAGGCAAATTTAAAGAAACACTTTTCATAGCAAGGGAATCAAACTTCAGACAACCTTGGAAGTGTCACTTCACACCCCAAGTACCATGATTGATGTGCAAAATGAATTTACCATTCCAAGTATTTTCAAACTAAAAATAAAATATTTAAATGCAATTACTTTAACAAAATTCGGATATGCAAACAGTACACCAATAATCATCCCCATCTGGTTATTCTTCAAACAAAATAGGTCAAAAACAATGCAAAAAGTTCATCTAGAAAGACTGGATTGCCCATCGAAATCACATCTCTTCTTCTGATTCTTGCTCTCGGTCAGCAGTTTTCAAGAGTCCAACTTCTGAGGGGCAGAACCTTTTAAGTCGAGATTTAACCAACCAGATAACAAAGGCATAAAGCACTCCAATGATGATAAAGGTTAATGCATAATGCCAACAAAAGCACATGGTGAGAAACATAATGTTGTCATAATCCACTGAATCCCATGCAGGACCTCCACTGGGGGGATAAATGACAAACCCAATCTGCCAGAACCAACTTCCCTGGAGGAAGACAAAGCTCTTCCGCAGAAGCTCCACCATTATATTGGTCCATATGAAGAGTTCCATGAAGGCAATGAGGCCTGACAAAAAGACTGCCAAGACCAGCAGCTGGTGCACAGTGACTGTAATGGGGTTGGTGGGGGGGACCTGATGAAGGGATAATTTAATAACCATAATATTGCACATGTACTTGTAGATTAATGATAATAAAATAAATTATATTAATTTAAAAATAAATAAACCAAGGAAAACCAGCGGGCAATTTCTAACAGCTGGGGACCAAAAACAGATCTATGGAGTCTGTAAGGATAAATTACAAGGATCAGGAAACACATGGACTTCAGACTTTTAAAAGAAAAAAGACAATGGACAGTGAGTCCAGTTCTGGGTAAGATGGCAAAAGCACCTTCCACCTGGACTCTCCCTTGGATTGTCCTTGTACAACCTGGACAAAATGATACAGCAGTGGTCTGAGGAATCTGAAAAGTAAAAAAATAAACATAGCAGGCAGACTGAGGAAAAAGACCAGGTTCCAAAGTACGTGTATTTCCTAGCTCTGTCTGCTGAGGAAGGCCTGGAAGCAATGACATCCCAATAACTGTGAGCACACCTACTACCCAGATAATGGTCTCTAAATACTATGATCCATGAAAGGGAACCAGGGTCCTCTGAGAAGTGGTCGCTCAGCTGGGAAAGGGAAAATGCAGGATGAGCCTGCAGTATTTGTGGTGCCAGAAGGTAGGAAAGTGCTCGAAAAAGGATGGAGGCACAGATTGAAAAGGACATGGGAAGCAACCTGAAAGAGCTCCTAATGGCCAAAACTGAACAACTTGAGGGGAAACATAAATGACAATATAATTAGGTTAGAGCCCAGAGGATAAAATAAATACCCATGAGTCCATACGAATACAAATACATAATTGAATAAATAAACAAATGGGGGAGAAAGGGCAGTTCTTCCTTACAGAAGAATTCCAATTAACAAATGTCAAAGAAATGAGGAAAACACAAAACTGCCACTAGAACACCACAGTGATCATGGCCACAGGCAAGATTCACTAATAGATGCTGTAATTAGTGGGCAAAAAAATGTGAAGAGAAACAGGATATTTGCATAATCTAACATTATCTCCCCCCAGATATTAACTAAATAAGGAAAAACAGTAACTTTACAGCAGAGAAACCCAGCCCTTTAATCAAATGATCAAAGCAAACATCACCAGTAGTAAGAAATATCCACATCATGAAGCCCTTGATAGGATAAGCTGAGAAGGGCACAGCACCTGTGCAGTATCCTTGCTAAAAATTCGTGGGAAAACAGGCAATCCCAAATGGAGGGACATTCTATAAAATAACTAACTGTCAGGAGTATTATGATTGGCACACATGGTGAGGGGGGAGATCAGGGGGAAGACCGTGTAGCACAGAGAAGGCAAATAGTGACTGTGGCATCTTACTACATTGATGGGCAGTGACTGCAATCGGGTATGGGGGGGACTCGATAACAGGGATGAATGTAGTAACCACATTGTTTTTTCATGTGAAACCTTCATAAGAGTGTATATCAATAATACCTTAATAAATAAATAAATAACAGGTATTTTTCAATAGTGACAAAACCATAAAGGACAAGGAAAGAAAAAAAAAGAATCTTGGCTTAAATGTATAGACATGTGGTTCTGCTTGAATCAGGGAAACATCATTAGATTGTGGGATTATTACTCTGAACACAGTCACTTTATAGGACTATAGCTGAATACCTTAGACAAGAGGAGGCTGGCTCTACTCTAAAGGCCACAAAATACACGGAAAAGTGCACTGTTCTTTTTTGTGTAACTTCCCAATAATAGTTTTGTCATTCTCCTAAAGAGCATGCCGCTCTTACTTGGGAGTGTAGTTAAAAACAAAGGCTTCTGGACTTGAAAAGACCCTAATCCAGGCCCTTCCTCCATTCTTCCTGGCTGCAGGATCCTGTGCATGTTAAGCATTTTGAATTTGTTCCTATGTCAGTGTAGTGGGGATGACAGCACCCACCTCCTAGGAAAGGGGAGTAAGGAGAAAAGTAACTGAGAGAACGTGTGTGATGTACTTAGGTATAGTACTTCCGCAGTCCAGATATAGTCAGGCCTCAATCAGCTCTGGCAGTGTTATTAAAAGGAAATCATGTTTTCAGATTCCAAAACACAATCCTATTTTAGGCTGCATGTTCTAGAGGAAAGAAGTGAGTCAGAAGATATGGAACCTATTTTGGGCTCAAGAACTGTAGTCACAGGAACCAGCAATTTCCCTGAGAGTTTGTGAGTTGATTATAAAATGGAGAAAGTAATATTTTTGCTTACCTGCTTGGATGCATGGAATATAACTTTGTCATCCTAAGAATGAAGTATATAAAACGTAAGTTTTTTATCATCAGGTAGAACCTTTTTCACTGGCATGGGGTGAGGAAGTACTTTAAGCCACTTTCTGTTGTATGCATTTCTCTTTAAACTCTTATCTGCACATGTCAAATTGTCCAGAGCCAAATCTAGCCTAGAGGTGAAGACTGCTTTGGAAGCTCTGAAGCTACTTGAAGATGCTCACAGCTACCAGGAAAAAGGAAAACTTTGAAATCAGGAAGACTAACTCCTAAAGCACTCTCCTGCCAATACCTTAGCACTCTGCTTCCCTTTCCCTGTGCTGTGCATACTAAAATGAAGGAGGAAAAGAAAAATAACGGATTGTCTGGATTTCCTTATGATCATATGCTCAGAAATGGTTTCTCTGGGTTCTAATGAGATGTTCTTTGCAGGTTGAATAACGTGAGTTCAATTTTAACCCAACTGTTGAATCATAATTTCAAGGAATCAATATTATTATCACTATCCTCTCCTTTCTCATATTTATCCCAGACTAATGATAAGTGTTTTGCTGAGTAGCTTTAAAGCTTTTGCTACCTGATGCAGCTTCAGTTTTGTAACAAAACTCACTAAAAAAAAACATAAAAATCAGAAACTATTAAATAAATAGGGAAGATCCCCCAAAGTCCTCAAAACTCTAATATTATGCTTTAGTTTGACTTTTCAAGATTTCAGGATTCTCTCCTCTAAAACGATAGGGTTCTACCCTCCCCCCGCCAAATGACTGCTATTTGCCATGTCATCATTTCATAGCATTGCTTCTGTTCTTTCAACTGAGTAGCATTTCTAAGTTGTAAATGCATCAACAGGAACAGAAAATAATGCCAGGAGACAGATATTAATAAAAACAAAAACCAAGATAATAATTGAGAAGATTGAATATAAACCTGCTCTCTTCTCAAGGAACCATTGGTGTCAAGCTGTATCAACTATGTATTTATCATTTTATATTTGCCTACAGTGACACCTGCTGGAAAACCCTGTGGAAGCTGTAGAATGAAAATAAATTAAAAATAAAATAAAATAAAAACCAAGCTTTGAAAACATCAGCCAAATGTTATTATTTTTTACTTAAAACACATTGCTTGTACTTCACTTTAATTTCTGATTCTGCTTTTGATTTTTTCTTTGTGCAAACTGAGAAACCAAGAGTCAATTCCACTTGATGAAATAATTACTTCACTGGTATAAGAGAGTCAGAATTAACTCTTACATGATAACTATTTTTAAATGGAAGCATTCATAAACATTTTAATTCCATCATTTTGATTCCTTTTGAAATACTGCTTTAAAAATGTACATATCAACTGCAATGGGATGATAAGTGATTTTTAAAATCTTGCTTAAGGTTAAAAATCAAGATATTAACACTGTGAAAATATTTAATAGCTTGCACTTTCCTGAGCAACATTAATGCAGAAAGCCATTCTGTGTCCGGGGTTTTCAGGTTGCTTTTTAGCATGCACTAGGGGCCAGCCACACTCTTCATTAAGCAACCAATGTGGATCTTATGCAAATTACCTTTGATTTCAACAGAGACTTTGCATACTAAGGGTTTCCATATCCCAATGACACAGAGGATTTATGCACCTAAGTCCCATACCATTAATAAAATTCAACCACAAAAATTCTGGCACATTAAGAAGTTGCAATCATTTACATGGAAATGGGTCCTTCACAAAGTCAACCTTACCCCAGGCTTTGGTATCTTATGGTTTCCAGCAACCTGGGGGGATTCATTTACAAAGCAATATTTCTATTCTTGAGTTCAGTCACTTCCATCTTTTCACAGTCATTTCTGCATGGTCTGTCAATGGCAATTTCTCCCATTTAAAAAATTTTTTGCAAAATACAAAACTGTCATTAAAGTCAGAGTGCCTTTTTCATCCAATTATGTGGGTTTTTTTTAAGTAAATTTTTATAAAGACTGGTTCCAGTTTTTTTTAATTGAAGTATAGTTTATATACAATATTATATTAGTTTCAAGTATACAACACTGGTTCAACAGTTACATACATTATTAAATCCTTACCCCAACTATGCAGTTACTGTGAACATAGAAAGGTATTACACAACAATTGCTCCAGTTTATTTTTAATCTTGTCTCCATTTGTATAAGGATTGCCTCTTGCACTAGGTAGAGATTTGGTACTTCAGAACAAAAGTTCTAATATCTTCATACCAGCCATGTAGCTGGTTCTTCCTCCATATTTTATCATTTTTACTTTATGTGTTCTTATGGGAAAAAAAAGTATCTTTGCTTAAAAGTCAAAATTTGTAGGGAAACAAATTTTCTCTGATATGTTACATTAACCTTCATATTAATCCATTCTCTCATTCCTTCAGCACTAAAGACCCTACCTACCTTTATAAACTAGTAAAGATGTCTACAATTTGTGAGATGATATAGACCACCTATTATTCTATAGATGAGAAAATTTTGGCTAGTAGAGGCAGCCTCAGGTCAGGTACACGAGAAGCACTTGCTAAATTAGATAAAAATTCTCAGTCCTAACCTATGACTTCTGTAGCTAAACAAAGTCAGTAACTTTTTTTTTTAATCTCTGTCCATTGCATCCTGACATGGTTACAACTACCTTTACAAAAGAGTTTTATCTACACATCTTCAATACAGTTAATAATCTCTCAGTTCTTGGAACTGAGCCTTCTAGGTAGTGCAGTAGATTTCTCTAGTCTTTAAACTTCACCCCCAATTAATCCACATTAAGGAAAGGGGAGACTGACAAAAGGTATAGAAAAGAGAACCCCTTCAGTCCCAAAAATCACACGAGATACGCAGATAGACTTTGGATTTCTTACCATGTGAAGGAGAGAGTTTAGAAAATTGGGTTTAAAGTTAAGCTGATGGTGTTCTTGTGGGCATAAGTGTTGCACCTGCCATACAGATTAATATATACAATTGTTCTAATTATATTTATGTTTATGTTTGCTTATAAATTACAGGTTGGATACCATATTTGATATCCAACGTATGAGCCAATTTAAAAGCACTCAAATCATTAGAAAGTCATTAGAAAACTTTATTAATGAAACCAATTATTCCATGTCTACCCATGCTTTAAAGGACTAATCCTCTAATGGCATCTGCACAGATTTAGTGGGGGTCTGAATGTTTCTCTTAGAATATCTGTAACCTTGGGTTCTCACGACAGTTCAAATTAAAATCATGTAAGTATCTTCTGAATGACCCCTTGCAACTGAGAACCACTGTCATTTCAGTGACTGTGTCTCTTACAAGTAACTCTTCTTTCACTGTTATATCTGACTGAAAAAAAGGGCAAAGACAGACCTGATGTGCAAATAATGAACCTGTATCACGTGAACATGATGTATACCTAATGGTATACTATGCCCAAACTAAACTTTTTTAATAGTTCCTATGGAGAAATACAGAAAATTGAGTCATTCCAAATGCTGTGGATATTCGTAAGTTTTTATCTGTCTTGTATGTCTTCCTTCTGGGATTTTTGGTAGGGCTGAAATTCAAGAAAGCTACCTTCCTTCCTCCCTGGAGTTGGGCATCTGACCCAGGCTGGTGAATGAGGGGATTCAGTGATTAGGTCAAGGGAGAACATGTGATCCAAATAAGCCAATCAGAATCTTTTTGGGTGAGCAGTTATGGATTCTGAGAGAAAGCCAGGAGGAACTTTTCTTTTCCTCATATGATCTTTACCTGTAAAGATGACTTTGGCTTGGAGTTGCCCACGGGCCATCTTCATTGTCAGATGGATTGAGACAGATAAAGACTGTCTGAGAATGAAGCTATCAGGGAGGTCAAAGGTGGAGACAGTATAAATGAAAGAATTTTAATACCTAGGTTCACTCACTTCTTAAATACTTGTTTCACCCTCCCAATTATGTGTATGTGACCCAATACATTCCCCAAAGTTGCTTTTTGTTGTTGTTATTTTGCTTAAGCTAGTTTTAATTGAATTTCCATCCCTGTAACCAAAAGGGTCTTGATGAATAGACCTGGCACACTATAGCATATCCATACACAGTGTGAAAGAACCTGAATGCTACAAGAGTCGATACCATATTCGCACTCTGAAGTGGCCATTCATTTCATAAATATAATTAATTGTTAGTACAAATTGCATTGCGTTTGTAGTTTATATTTAATATGCATATTTGCTTTTGTTTTATAGTTTTATAACAACTATAAGCATAAAGAATTTATATAATTTTTAACGTTTCCTGATATTTAAGTAAAATAATAATAAAAACCATTTAAATCAACCCTGGAACTATACAATAATTTTCTCCACTTAGAGAGGTTCTTCTCGAAATTAAGCTAGAGAACATGGTGTACTAGCAAGTCTAGGAGAAACAAGCACTTCTCACACTGCTGACAGGAATGCAAATGGCACAATCACATATGAAGGAGAATTTCCTTGTGTCTTTGACCTTTGAGATCTACCCCAAATGTAATTTTTAGAATCTACTCCAAAGATAAACTAGCAAAATATAAAATTTCTATGCACAAAGGTTTTTATCATGGCCCTATTTATAACAGCAAAAGATTGAAAAGAAACCAAATGTCCATAAGAGATTGGCTGAATATATTATGATATTACCGCACAGTGAAGTGTTATGCAACTGTAAAAAGAAATGACCAAGATCTCTACATACTAATAAGGAGTGATCTCCAAGATATATTGAGTTTTTATAAAGCAAAGTATAAAGCAGTGTTTGTGGTATGCTTTTGTCTGGTTAGAAGGTGAAAGAGAATATTCATGTATGCATACAGTTTTACTTATATTTTCAAGAAGAAATCATGGAAAGTTAAACAAAAAACTGGTTTTTATGGGGGAGGTGGAGGATATGTAGCAGGGGCAGGGATGAAAACAGTTAATTTAATGTTTTTTATATATAACTTTGAATTAAAAACATATGTTTTCCATAATTAAAAATCAGTCAAAAAGAGAAAAAGCCATTCTATTTTTTTTTTGAAGATTTAATCGACTTTTGATCTAGTCATGAATTGGGCAGCATCCCATCTAGCATGCTCTGAGGAGTCGTACAGAATGGAAGGTCTTTATAGAAAGGAGTGGGGTGGGTCAAAAAGTTATTAGCAAAAGACAGGAAGGTACTGTTTCAGGCCAGGTTGCCCTCCCTTATTGGGAAGAGCAAGGGGTCTTGTCTACCTCATCATCTTCTTGGGGGATGGAGAGGGCCCATGTGACACATGACCAAACCGGTGCTGATAGGAAATTCCTGATTGAAGACTACATTTCTGGGGGAGCTGAAACTGCAGTCAGGCTTGGCATTAAGCCCCAGTTTGGTGACCTGGCCCAGCATTGCTCTTGGGCCTCTGGCTTTCCTTTTAATAATCCATATCTGAACTACACATCTGCAAAGACTCTTTTTGTCTAAGCAAAGTCATATTCACCAGCTCCAGGGATTAGGACATGCACATATCTTTTGCGGGGTGGCATTCTTCAGCCCACTACAAGCCGCAAACTAGAATCAAGCTAAATGTCCATCAACTGTAGAATGAAGAATAGTAAGTTGTGGTGTATTCATACCATGGAATACTGTGAAGCAATGAAGACGAACAATCACCACTGTGCGAACACCACTGGTGACTCTCATACACGTGATCCTGAGTGACAGGAGCCAGGCCTAAAATAAATGCCTAGTGTGTGATTCACTTACATAAGGTTCAAAAAAAGCAGCACTGATTTATGGGGGTAGATGTTAGGACAGTGGTTACTGTTGGAAAGGAGGGGGCCTAGTGACTGAGAGAGAATCAAGGGCGATTTCTACAGGTGCAGACACTGTTCTGTTTCTAGGTCTGGGTGGTGGTGGAAATTTACCAAGCTGACTCTTCTGTACACTGAGAAAAAGCAATTCTTAAAAATTAAAACAAATGGAAATGAATGAACTGAACCGTATATCAAGTTGATGGCATAACCACATAGAGAACAGAAATACCTGAAATAACTTCAAAACAGAATATTGACGGTCTTTGATGGGCTATAAGGGCAAAAAGAAATTCAAAGAAATCTTAAATTGTATTACTCAGTCTTAACTGTTACTAATGTTGGCATTGTTATTAGTATAGCTCTTTTAGGTACACTGCGGCACAAAGCAAATAAGTATTCTAATATTGTTAATTAGAACCCAAGAGTTTTAGTGGAAAGGAAAAAAATGGAAGTATAAAATACAAAAGTTCAGCCAAAAATGCCATAGTTTTCCATCTGCATTAGCATGAATGCCAATTTTTTTTCTCTAATTCTCAGATTGTTGTCTCTAAATACCATTTACCAATAAAAGGAACTAAGGATTCTTGGAAAAATGGCTTATTCCAAGTAGAACAGGAAATGCATAAGATGAGCCTCTGGCATCTATTTTAACTAAAAGCTAGAGATCTACCAGACTAATGTGGTCATGCTGGAAGAACAGAGAAGCTAACTTGAAGGGCTCTCATTGGCCTTAAATGAGTCAATTTGAGCATCAAGAAGAATATTGTACCTAAATACGTCAAATTTTATACACGCACATGCATGTAAGTTCATAATGAAACTAAAAAAGCCCATTGTTCACCGTTAGAGATTGTTACAGTATCAATTACTATAAAAATTGAAAAATTAGATAAAGGAATCAAACAGGTATCTTGCAGTACAGTACAAACTGTATTTTGGGGTAACAAAGAGCTAGTGAAGGAAAATTATTTATAGAAGAATTCCAGCTATTGCAAAAGGAATGATAATACTATGAAATCATCATTTTCTAACTCTTAATGTAATAATTGACCTGGGCAATGAATATTAATGCCTGCTAAACTATTAACAAAATGTTGATGGGAACATTTATAAAGGAGAGGTCAGGCTGACATACCACAACCACTACACAAACTAAAAGTAGAACCACCAAATATGCAATTCATGATATGAGAAAGTAGGAAGTAAAAAATATTTTTTTTCTTCAAAAGACAAACTGAACTTGAATTTAATTAAGCCTCTAAATTTAACCACCAGTATATAGTGGACTTAGGAACAATGTCAAGGACATAAACAATACCATAAAGATACAATAAGCCAAATGCAGAATGTGGGAAATTCTACAGGCAAATGGCCCATGTCTCCCAACTATTGCATGGCATGTAAGATAAGGTGTGAAGAGGGAGAGGAGCAAGAGTAAATGTTATAAAATAACTGAGACTTAAGAGATAAAACAATGAAATGCACTGTGTGGACATTGTTTGGATCCTGATTTGAGCAAACTACATATAAAATATTTTTGAAGCAATCAGGAAAACTTGAATATGGAAGCAATCAGGAATTTGAAAATTGGATGATACTAAGAAGTTACTATTAATTTTGCTAAGGGTGATGATATCATCATCATTGCTCTATTTTTTAAGGCCCTTATTATTGAAGATACATACTGAAATAATCACAGGTAAAAAACAGGATGTCTGATTCATTAAAATATTCGTGCAAACAATAATGATAAAGTGAAGGAAATACGTGAAATAAAATTGGCAAAATGTTGAAAATAGTTGAAGCTGGGTAATAAGTATAGGGGAGTTAACTATGCTATAATTTTTTGTGCTTGAAATGTCTCATAATAAAAAGTTTAATAATAATCATTAATAGTTATTATATAATTAAAATAAGGAGTCTTTACATTGTTCAACGTTGAGAAATATTCTTGATATATTAAGGCATCTTGATGTACACTGTCAACATCCAGCAATAACAGTGAGGACTCGCTATTCTTCTTTTTTTCTCAAACCAGTCAATGTTTTAATGTAGTGGAGCCTTCTAAAATTTTTCTATGTATATATATAAAAACATATTTGGAATATTTACTGTTTCATAATTCCTCCATTTACTTTATCATAAACATCTTTCCATGCCAGTCAACAAATGTTTGCCACAACTTTAGTGTTGTTACCTTGGATTCCATTGTAATGTCTTTTTTTTTAAGTTTATTTTGATATCATTAATCTACAATTAAATGAGTAATATTATGGTGATTACACTACCCCCTTCATCAGGTCCCCCCCACCAACCCCATTACAGTCACTGTCCAGCAGTGTAGTGAGAGGCTATAGAGTCACTACTTGTCTTCTCTGGGACCCGCTATTCTTATGGAGAGAAATGCTTTCCCAGTGCTGCATATGCATCACTATTGTCCAAGTCCCTCAAGCAGACTTCAGTTTCCCTGTTTCTGAATCCATTGTTAGATTCTATAATCATTTCATCTACTATATTTATCATATCTACTTTATTATCTTAAGAATAAAAGCATGGATTTTGGAGTCAGAAACACATTGGGTCAAGTCCCAGATCTATCCAAATTACTCATATAACCTCAGGAAATACAATTAACCTCTCTGAGCTTTAATTCTCTCACCTGAAAAATAAGAAGAGTACCGTTTATCTCCCTTCTATCCCCAAAACTAATATCTGGATAAGCAGCCTATTTATCACATTCTTTTTGCCATCCTCTCCCTAAACAGCAGCAAAAATTGCTTCTATCAAGTGCCACTGCCTGACCTCTTTCCAGAACAAAAACTCCAAATTTCTTCTAATAGTTCCTCAAAGTTGAAAACTAAGGACAGCACCATCCTCTGCCAGTTAGCACCCCCCTTTTCTCCAATTGTTCTTAATTCTTAACACATCATTGTGTAGTATTCTATGCTTCCAGCAAGAAAACTACTTGCCTCACCATATTGTCTGTCAGAACAGGGAACCCCACCAAGAAATTGATGCTTTGTAATCAAACTTTCCTTCTTTGGTTAACAGACTGTGCCCTAAAGCAGTTGAAGTCATAGACCTTGCAGGCTGGTGCATCCTTCTTATATTACAGGAGTCGAATATGAGCCTGAATGCAATGCTTGAAATTTGTGTGTGACTGCTATCTAGCTACAAGTTTTAAAGGGATCAAGAGGTCCTTTTCATCTGGGCAGTCCAGCCACTCACTAGCTGGTTGCTTAGATAAGGGTCAGGACGACATCTCTAGTCTTCTAAAAGAAGGTGCCCAAGGGCCTCCTCTACAAACCAGCCTTCAGAAGAACACACACCCAGTCTTTACTGCTGCTTATCTACCAACTGATCTCTGGCAGAAGTGCTGTCCCTTTTCTGACTAGACAAGAAAGGACCTATTTTTCCCAGGAATCTTTCAACTGTTGGAACAATTTCACCCACTCTCTTCCCCTCTGGTGGGCACAAAACCCTGTTTGGACTGGTGAGAAACTGTAACTCACTGAGCTTTTTTAGTTAGAGAATCTTCCTTTAATATTGGAAGTACGGCGTTAGTAAAAATGCATATACATACTCTACTAGGCTGTCTCTTCACAAACACTCATTTAAAGAGCCAAAGCTCTGATGCTGACTTTATTTCTGGACTTAGAAGAGAGATTTTATCAGACTAATGCACATCCTTGACTCACAGCTTGTCTGCTTCTATTTCCATGGTTTGAATCTGCTGCTCCCTTCCTGAAGCCTTCTCTGTCCTTTCCTTATGGAATAATCTCATCTCATGCCTTCTAGAGACAAAGAAGTAAGGTCTGAGGATTGCTATTTTTTTTTAATCTATCCGACCCCCCACACACACACACATACACACCCCATTAAATGGCAGATTTTCTTCTAGGGACCTAGGCCCTGGCTTCTTCACAAGTCTCCAGACCATTGGGGACCATGTTCTGGCCCCAGTAGGGGCTCCATAAATATTGGTGACTGAGTTCTGTTTCTTTCACTCTGGTTTTCCATTAAATAAATATAAAAAGAAGTGAAATATGGCTAGATTGAACAATAGAGTAAAAGAAGATACTAGGACAGAAGTTCTGGGGTATTGGCATGAAAACTGAATCTCTAATATAGCCTAACTTTGAATGCTTAATGTCAGACTCAGAACTTTATTTTTTCCTCATACTTGTTTAATTACAGTTGAAGATGCAGAGAATGGCTCTGACAATTGTGGTTTTCAGATTCTAAAAAGTTGGATGTACATTACTATGTATTCTAACCTCTATTTAACAAATAACAAGCTCCAAATGAAATGATGGGCAGGGAAATATATGACCACTCTCTTAATCATATTCCCAGCCACCCCACTTAGCATGCCTAAATAGTAAGGGTCTAAAACCAAATACTCCCAGGAATTCAACATGAACATTTTTCTAAAATTAACAGGAATTAATTACTACCACATATATTAGTGCTTACATACTAACATTCTTTGTCACTTCCCTTTCAAATTCCACAAGCATCTTAAGTTTATAGAATGGATAACAAAATGTAGGAAGGATTCTCTGAACCTGCAGAAGTCATAAACCAAGTCCTTATAGATTTCTTCATCTGCGAAGTGAGATGAAAAATGATAAACATCCAGAAATGTTTCTTGGAATAAAGACTAATTTAAATACTATAATTGTAAAGTACTTGTGAAACAAAATACAATAAAAATACTTTAACAATTATTATAACTACCTAGCAGCTGGAAAATAGAAGAACTGCCTTCTGAGACTCTCAATTAACTGACAGTAATACTGAATTATTCAACCAAGTGTTTGCTGGTAATTGATCTGCACACAGTACCAAGAGGTCTTGGAACTGTTACCCAAGCATGGTTGGACATGATTCATCTCAGCCACTGACAGTTAAAGCAGCATGTGAATCTGGTGCAGGAAGAAAACCAGATGCCTCTAGTTTTGAGGCCTCCTCCCAATGGAGAATATTAAATAAAGGAACTGGAGAATTATACCACTATTTTACTCAACAGCAATTAAATCCTTAGTAGAATGCACAAATTCAATATGGATTGTAAGGAAAATAGCTGGAATAGTTTTATTCTTTTGTAAAATTCCAAAATATATCAGGACCACATAACATAGGTCTCAAATGAAATGAGCTTCATTCATTAAGAGAAATTAACTATTAAGAGAAGCCTCAAATTACTTTGGAAAATAAAGGAGATAAAACTTATGAATTAAAATTAAAATTTCCCATGAAGTTTTTAAGACTTGACTTACTGAAACACTTAAAAACAGGCTTTTTGTAAGATCATCACATGGGGTTATTTTGGATAGAGGCAATGATTAGGTTAAAAGCCACTTCAGATTATTTCTCATCCTACAATGCAAACCTACTATTTATTTTTCACACCCAGTAAAAACCATAAGGTTAGCCACAGAATGCCAACTGCTAAGGAGACAAAGCTGAACGAGAAATTAGGGTGTATAGTCCTGCCCCTCAGAAGTCCATCATCTAGTGAGAACACAGACAGGCAAATAGATGTAATCAGTTCATTAGATGAGATGGATTCCTAAGAGCAGATGCCAACTTTACTGTTTTCCCTGCATAGCCCTCAGCCTTGCTTTGTCAAATCCCCCTTCCCCACTGGAAATACATTAGGTAGCAATTATAACTTCTCCATTCATTTTTAGATATTAACAAATAGTCTCAGTTGTGAAAAAAAGTCTAGTCCAATCTCACAGCATATCTTGAGTATCTTTTACTATTTCCTAACCTTACCCTTTCTTTCCTGAAGAAGCTTAAAGATCTCACAGGAGGTCAAGGGGAAAAGCTATTTGTCTTGGTCCTTAATCCTGATATAATCCTGATATAATCCTTGATATGAGATCACTCAGGCCACTGGTTGTCCCTGGAACCATTCTGAAAATTTGAATTATTCCAAATGACCAGTTGCTAAGTATTTGATTTTTCCCAAACAGTCATCGCCTGTCCTGAGAGTGGGACAATTTGGTTCTCATATCACACCCTTCCTACTTTTCCAAAAGGAAAGTGATCTCAAAGGTGAAGAGAATGCTGTGTAAGTAAATGTCAAGAATGGTAACAAAGAATTCTGAGGAATAAATAAGAATTTCAGAAGAGATTTTATTCTTAACCAGTGCATTTAAGATAATAGCTAGAAAGGCTTTGAAGCAGCTCAAATAATAGGGACTGAGATGAACACTAGGGAAAACTGCAAAATATCACAGTTTCTACTTCTGATTAATTATTTCTTCCTTTGGATACCACCTTTTTAAAAAATCAAAAACCTTCATGAAAAATTCAAAACTGCATTCCAGAAATAATATCCACATTTTACAGATGAGGAAGCTGAGGCAAAGAGGAGTTAGGTAACTTATCCAAGGTCACAGAGCCAGATGGGGCAAAGCAGGGACACAAATCCAAGAAGTCTGCTGTTGGAGCCTGTGCTATTAACTTACATGTAGTACTGTGTCTTCTGACTACTAAGTTCGTGAAATGACAGAATATTTTAGGGTAGCATGTTAATTAGTGCTTTGGTATTAGTAATTAAATGGTATTTTTAACTGGAATAATAATAACCCAGAAGAATAACTACAATGGCAGAAGTTTAAGATGTGCTGAAGCCATTTGGAATTGGGTCTTCATTGGTGACCCTATTTGAAGAGAGTGCTTCCCAAAGTGTATTTCATGGAAAACTGGCCCCTTAAGTTGCTCCATGAAAAGAGGACTCCATTGTCAAATAAAATGCATATATTGTTTCAGCTTGTTAAAGGTTTGATATTCATATTAGTATATTTTAAATTGTGGGGAGAATAAAGTAGGTAAAACTGTGTAACTTCAGTTAGCACTCTATTTTCCAACTTCATTTAACATTAGTATATTTTTC
Organism: Smutsia gigantea; assembly: GCA_032199065.1. Lineage (NCBI taxonomy): Eukaryota > Metazoa > Chordata > Mammalia > Pholidota > Manidae > Smutsia > Smutsia gigantea. The sequence continues at coordinate 59,371 of JAVSCE010004953.1, read as the reverse complement.
TCTTGGTAGTCCCTAGTAAATTCACAGGCAACTAACATGACTCTAATGCACTCTTTGAGATGAGCTCACTCAGGCCACTGGTTGTCCCTGGAACCATTCTGAGAATTTAGAAGATACCTAGGAAAGAACCAATTGAGAAGACCAAAATTCTGCCTTGATTCAATGCCTATGGGTTCTTGACCAGCTTTCTTCACCTCTCTGAGGCCCAGTTTCTACATCTACAAATAAGAAAATAAATTATACCAATGGTTTTTAGACTTTTATTTTTAGCCAAGACATGTACTGTGCAAAGGAATCTTGCCTGAGTCCAGATAAAAGTGGAGCTACTACATTTAGGAGAGGATAGAGCCTGTAGCTCTCCTGCTCAGACCTCCATTTCCATCCCCCAGAACAGTTTGAAAATAATGAACTATAATTTTTTCATTCTTTGTAACCCTAATTAATTCTATGCTGTAAACATGGCTCCCTGTCTATGTAACAAAAAACATCTGGGATATTTAAAAGCTGTTAGACAGTGAAATGGATGAAAAATGGTTGGATGGGATTTTATCTCTTTGGAACTTTTTTAGAAGAAGCATATCAGCATATGAGGGCTTTTCTTTCTTTTACTTAAATATGAGCCAAAAATCTATTTGGCCTGTTAAATATGTGTTGACATCATCCAAATATATCTAGGTCATCACTGCCACCATTCATCACCCCCACCTTCAAGGCTCCCAAGTCACTAGGACTAGAGAACACAGTCACCTATTAAAAGAATTGCCTCCCAACTCGGTTCCCACAACAGCCAAACCAACAGGTTCCTAGACAGGGAAGAAGTTCATTAAGTGTCTTCTAGGATTTCTGCCTAAATGTTATCAAGACCATCTTATGCAGAATGAGCATCCTTTAGGATCCTTTGGAGGGAATGTTCCAAGCCAGTCTGCTGAGGTGACCAGATTGGGCACTGGTTTAGGAAAGTGGCCTTCAGTCCAAAGGAATGGACTACACTGACTGGTGTCAGCCTCATGGGGTAGAATTCATGCTCACAACATGTTCCTGGACAGAGCTTGCATATGTACCATAATCACTCCTCCTGAGTTTCTCAGAATGATTCTACCAGTGTATGCTGCTTCCTGCTGCAGATGCTGTGTTTTAGAGAAGTGTAGAGCTAGCCTTTCTCTGGAAAGCCAGGCAAGAGGCATTCATTATCTCAAATTTATCTAGGAATGCTCAATGGGAGAATGTGTAATAGTAGACTCTTTTGTCCCCTACATAGGAAATCCCCTGGTTTTCTTACTGCCCTGAGATAGGTATATGACAGACTCATACACCAAAATGTATCCAAAGCCATGATTTACAGACTTCAACAGGGACAGTGCATGACTGGATTTCACAGCCAACAGAGCTAACTGACTTAGTGTCATGGGCTCAATTTGAACAAGGGAGATTCTGCACAGTGACTTACCATAGCAATGAGCCCCTCTGACCTCTGGAATGGAACAGTCTGCTTGCTAGGAGAATACCTGGGCCTTCCTCACAGCCTTTTCAGCTATGAGCACCCAGGGCCAGCACAGCAAGGAGAAACAAGAATTCATAGGGATGCTTGTCCAAACCTGCCCTTCATTTGTATCTATACCACTGATGTGTGTCAGAAAGCCAGATTTGCTTGTGCTCTAATGGGCTGACCATTCATTTGCATGGCCCACCTTAATTATTATTGGGACTTGCCCTCTGTCACCATGGCAATGAAGCTTTCTGATATTAGCAGAAGTGTCTTGTGTCTCTTTGCTGGTAATGGCCACTGGCTTCCATGTACAAGTCAGAATATAATAAGAGGCAAAGGTAAGCTTTTAATTTTAAGCCTGTATTTGTCAGGCTTATATATTTCCAGAGAAACAGAATCAGCAGAGTGTGTATGTATGTGTGTGCCTCTGTGTGCCTCTGTGTGTGTATGTGTGTGTGTGTGTGTGTGTGCGTGCGTGACAGAGAGAGAGAGAGAGAGAGAGAGAGAGGGAGAAAGAGAAATTTATTATAAGGAATTGGGTCACATGATCCTGGAGAGTGAGAAGTCCCGTGATCTATGATCTGCGAGCTGGAGAGCCAGGAAACCCAGGCATGTAGCTCTGAGAACTGGAAGTTGATCATGTAAATCCAAACTGAGGGTAGGAGAAGACCAGTGTCTGAGCTTAAGCACTCAGAAAGAGAGAATGAATTTTCCCTTCCTCCACCTTTTTGTTTTATTCAGGCCCTCAACAGACTGGACAACGCCCACCCACACTGAGGAAAGTAATCTGCTTTACCCAGTCTGCTGATTCAGACGCCAATCTCATCCAGGAGCATCCTCCCAGACACCACCCAGAAATAATGTTTAATCCGGGCACTCTATGTCCCAAGTGACAAAAAGTTAACCACCACGAAGACCTATCCCAGAAGCTCAGCTCCCAACCTAAGTGGGCTCCCTGCAAGGGAAATGCTAATGAGTTCCCCTGCCAGGGCCAGTGACCAAGACACCACCTCCTGGGACTGCACATAGGAGTCACACCAAGAAGCTACTGTTAACTATCATCTATTGTCCAGATCAACCCTTTACTTTCAAGTCCTCTTAAAAGTATTCCCACAACCCTGAATTTTCCTAGAAAATCTACACCCACACTCCTCCTCAGAGTCTGGCCAACAGCTTTGCCTACACATCCCACAGGCTCCCCACTCCACTCCACTCATCATTCCCTATCTCAAAATCCCAAGCAAGTAATTCACCATCAGGAGCAGCATTCAGGCATGAAATTCTGACACCGAAACTACCCCCAAAATTTAAGAGGTTCTAGGCTTACAGGAAAAGAGGACCCAAATACAGAAACATGGGTATCTGCCCTATTGCTGTCCTCATGAATATTGCCCACACCATGCTCCTAAGAATATCCAAAAGCAGCCTCCAGCATTAGCCTGAGCCTCTGAGACAGGCCCACAGCAGCTAATATGCTTACAAACTCCACCCATTAATCTCTGCATTAGGCCTCTGTATCTCCAATTCTCTTGCTCAGTAATCCTCATATTACTTGCTTTATTCCTTTCATTTTGTGACCCATCAGTCTCTCCTCTCTAGATTCTCTCTCTCCTCATCCCCACAACACATCCTTAACTTTAATTTTTACCTGGATTACATTTCTGACTACTATTCCAACACAGACATTCCTGTAGCCGCCTGGGTTTGCAGTACCCAAACTGCCTGTTTCAAGGAGATGGATCCGGTGATTCATTGGCATTTCACAGCAATGAAACTCCACTGTCCACTTAGTCTGCTCACCCATGCATTCCCTGGTTTCTAACATTGGGAAAAGAGCTAAGACCAGGTTCCTGTCCAGCTTCAACTCTATTTTTGTGAATAATCTGCTTTTCTTTGGGAAACAGTTCCAAAATATAAAGTTAATGTTGAGAAGACTTCTTGATACTATTCTATAATTCCATGAGAAACTTCCTCTAAAACCTCCAAGAGTATGACTGCCCCATCTTTTTATGTATTCATTAAAGTTAATATATCTAAAATTGAACTCAACTCTCTACTCCCAAATGTACCACTCCTCCCCTGTTCTAATTAAATAGCACCACCATTTTTCAAATTGCCCAGAAAAGACTCTCGAGTCCTTCTACTTTCTTTATTTTCTTTCATTCTCAATATCCAATCACCATGTGTTATCAATGCTATCTCCTACATGTCCCCCAAATCTATCCACTTCCCTTATCTCAGGCACCACCAATCTCTTTCCTAGATGACTGTAAAGCCTTTTGACGAGACTCTGCTTTCCATTTCCATCCCTGCTCCCTTCACCTATCATTATATAACATAGGTTATCTTTTTAAAACACAAACGTGTCTATGTAGCTCCTCTATTCAAAATACTTTCATTGCTCCCTTTTACATTTAAAATAAATGCCATACTCCTGCGCAGGACATACAAACTGGTTATAGGTTGGGCTTTACTCTTCTCTCCATCTTCACTTCTCTGTACTTGTCTCCTCCCTGGGCCACACTTTCTCACTTTTGGGACTTTGCACATCCTATTCCCACTTCCTGGAATATTCTCCCTGCCCTGCAATTTCTTTAGCTACCCCACACTGTTCATTATTTGAATATCAGCTAAATGCCTATTTCTTGACATCTCTCCTGAACCAGGAACCTGGAACCAGGAATTTTCTCCTGAACCAACGCCATGCACCTCAAGACCTGGCTGAATGTCCTTCCTGGGTGTTTCTATTGCAGTGTGGGTTTAAAACTATTGTATCACTTATCCTACTATATTGTAGTTGTCCATAAAACCAGGAATTACCTGTAATTTTAATTACCTCTCATCCGTAATGAGAGTAAGACAATTTCTTGCTCACTTTTTTATCTCCAGTGCCTGGATAAGTATCTGCATCAAATAAGTGCTCAATAAAAACAAGTTGAGAAATAAATAGATATTGACATTTATCCCCTAGAGATTGCCCATAGACATCATTTTAACCTGACTTCACCTGTATAAGAGAATTTGGACAGGGTCACATTGGGTAGTTTGCTCTGATAGCATTTCACTACAGGTAGATTAACTTGTATGTTTACTCCTAGGAACCATCATCAGTATTTCCTCTTCATGTCCATGGAGGACAACATTTTTGGGGGGATGAGTCTAAGTTCAAAGCAGAGACAGTGCCTAGACCTGATGTTCTGGAGAATGTTTTCAGTTGCATAGTCCTGGTGGAATGTAGGATAAATCACACTCCTGAACTTTTTCTCATATTCATAAATCAGAAAAATGATTGCACATTATTCTTTTCCCTACTTTAAAATGTATCTAGCCTGGAGAAATTAAGGATAGCACCAATTCAGAAAACTACCTGGCTCTGCTATGAAACTATCTGGCTCTGCAGTTTTTCACTGAACTGCCCTATTTTATATGATGAGCTACTTAATTGATACAGCTCAGAAATATGCCTCCTAAAATGCCATTGGAGAATACAGCATTGTTCCAAATTTTTGACAGTACCTGTATACAATATATCATCAATTCATTCCCCAGCTCTGAAAGGTTGAAGATCAGTAACTAAATCATGTAAGTGCTTATCAAGTAATTATGTTATTAAAATGACATATTTCAGTCAGTGCATATCTTGCCTTTGTCTTTGTATTCTTTGTATTCCACATTTTACTAGTCAAAACACTATTTTCAGCACCATTCTCAGGAATTAAGAAAGCTATATTTAAATAATGTTAATAGGAGTGACATAAACCTGCATGAAGGAACCAGAAAAGTCTAAGGCTACACCCCCTTGCACTTAGCACGGGAAAATAGAAAGTGGCAGCCTGAACTTGAAATTCTAAGGCTTTTGTTAAAGAGACACAACGCTTTATTTCTAAACCATTTTTCCCTTATTGCTGGAACTTTTAACCTTTGTTGTTCACAATGATGATTAAAGTTTGTCAAGAACAAAAATAGTCACAAAAGTAAAAAATTCATTTAGGAAGCCAAATAAAGGCTAATGTAATTTTCATCATCAATTATAATTGTGTAAGGAGTTTTTATTCTTTAAGATTTTATTCAGAAGTATTTAGAATTCTAATTTTCAACGGAATTTGAGTTTGAGGAGGTTTGAAGTTGTTTACAAAAACCAAAATGACTAAGAAAATTATTTCCAAAAAGTCATTTACTTAGATTTTCTGACTGTAGTGAAAATCTTACACATTAGATTTAGGGAAATTTAATGTATGTGGGTTTGTAGGGGGTAAAACTCTGTCTCAGAAGTCCACCTGTTGTTCAGGAAAGACGACCCTACCCAAATTCAGAAAACCATTTATGGTCATTCAAAAGTAACCAAAATGTTAAGACACTTTTAAAGACAGCTATTAGAAATGCAAACAGCAAGTAATCTCTGATTCTCATAAGCAAAGAAACAAAGAAACAAAATGATGTATACTCTAAAAGATATTTTGTTAGTTCAAAAAAAGGAGCTCACCTTGCTTCAAAAATACTTCAAAGATGATCTACCAGCCTACAGATAGAATCATTGCCAGGAAAGGTGAGGATCACAGATAAAAGGACATTCAATTTGTCCAGTAGGAAGTCATTAGAACTTCTTTGGTAAATACAATTTCAGTGTAGAGGATAGCAAGAAAGTAGCTGGGAAAAGGTCAAGGAAAAACTCAGAGGTGATCAAACATCTGATGAGTTTGGACCAGATTGAAGGCAAGGTTTTTAGTTGAAGAATGAAGAAAAGTTAATGGATTGGTGGGGGAGCAGGATTTAATAAGAGTAAAAGAGAAGTAAGGTTAAAAGATACAGCAGAGTTTCAGAAGAAAGTTCTGGAAAAGAATACCATAGGGAGAAGTTTATTCAGCCCAGAGTTCCAGAAGAGAAAAAAAATGGGTATATGAAGGCACAAACAACAGGAAAGATAGAAAAGAAATTAGAAAAAGAAGGCAGCATGAGGGAATAAAGAAAAACAGAAAAGAGAAGGATGAAGAGAGGCCATTCCGGGGAACTTAGAAAATAGTGTCTTAAATGAACATCTGAAAAAAAAAGTAAGAACAAAACTATAAAGTTTCAAGAGAGAGTTGGAGGAAGCTATGAAGTTAAAAATAACCACAAAAGAGGGGTGTGCTGTTGCACAACATTACAACAGAAGTTTCAAGAACAAAGAGCAAACTTACTGAAGGTATTTACCCAGTCGCGGCATCCCCACCCCACCCCCAACATACTGCAAAGCAAAATGAAAACACGAGAGTGCATAACAACAGTCCGAAGGTAGGAATGGGTAAAGCAAACACGAAGACTAAAGAACAGGGAGTTCAGGCTAGAAAAGTGGAGCTCTTTTATGTGGTGAGTAGAGGTAAGGGATCAAGGGAATGGGAGGAGTCACTCTCAGCAGAGAAAAATGAGGATTAAATTTCCCTGAAACAGAGTTGTTGAGTTCAACTTACCCTGGGTAAAAACATTTCAAAACAGGAGGGAATCTAACCATGACCTTGTAAGACTTTTCTTTCCTGTAGGTTAAAAAAAGCCTGAAACATAGGACATGGTGGGCCAATATTCCTATGCACCACTTCCCATGATGATGTGTAATTTCATGTGGTGTTTCTAACAAACCTGCCATACACCTCCAGCATGAGAAAAGTTGACAGGCCATTTCCTTCCCCACTGCCTACAGCACCTACTCACCTTTATGGCTTTCTACCTGTTTCAATTTTAAGACCACCTTCTTCTTCAAGGATTTTGAAATGTTCCACAATTCAACACCTGAGGGTAAGGGGATGAAGAAATGTCTTGGAGCTCTCCCCTAATACCTAGATAGCCTGATCTACTTTTGTCCCCAACTTTTGACAGTCTATCACTTTTGTCATCTTGAGAGGATGCTGACACCAACTTAAAAGACATTTCATCACAATACTAGGACTTCACAGGTGGAGAGGTGGAAAGAACACAGGCTTTGCACAGACAAATCAAATCTCAGCTCTACAATGCTGGGCAAGTTTCCTGCTCTCTGAGCTTCAGTTTCATGATCTGTAAATCTGAAATAATATTTACCACCATGTTGTTGTAAATGAGATCACATATAAAGTACAATTTACAAATTCCTTGGCATATAATAGCTACTCACAAATGACAATTATTACTGTTATTTCTGAGGCATGAGAATCTCACCTAGCTGCAAGTCTTCTTGTTCTGGGTCACTAAATGAAATTGTTCATCTTTCCTGAAGCCAATATAATTTATTAAAGCAATTTGTAGAAATAGATATGGCTCATTTTGGGGGACACACTTCAGTTTTCAAAGTTTAATATTAGTATTATTGATAGTATAAAAATGAGGTATCCTTTATATTAAATTTAGACTATTCATTTCATTCTTTGTTCTCATCAATTTTCCAATAATTAACTATAAATATCCTATTATTTTATTTCCATACATTATGCCTTGACAGTGTTTAAAATGATTAAATACTGAACACATTGGACTGCCTATTCTGATGATAGATTCTCAGTCACCTGGTGACTGTAATTTAAAGCATGTTTGCAAAAAACATTAAGTATATATATATATACCACATATTAGTACACATATATTTTAGTACACATATATATATGATAAATGAATGTACATATAACATATATTTAATACTTTATCCACTTTCTCACATATTATTAGTATGCTATTTACTTTAAGCTTCAGATGAATTTATATTTAGGGAAAAAAACCTACTTCTCTGAAGTTCAGACACTTTTATTTCTGGCTTTGTTCTTTTATAATATAATAACACCTAGAAAGCAGCAGCATGTCAAACTCCACATCACTGATGCTTTAAAGGGATATATGACTTAGATTCTCGCCTAACAGCAAGAGGACCCGAGGGAAACTTGAGCAAGTAAAGAAGACGTGCCAACAAAGAGTCCAGAGCCTTTGACTCAGAAGCTACCACAGACACATGTCCCCAACTGCACAATTGCCCCCAGGACCACCTCTGGTCACAGGCATTTACGGCTTTCAAGAAGCAAGAGCAGCCTCTCCCTCCCCCGTGCTTCAGTGGCACGTGACACCTCTCCTGGCACGGCTGCACTCTGCATCGCAATGGTCTCCAGACTATCTGAGCTGCTGAAGGCAGCAACCATGTTGTTTATTTGGATATGTTCAATACCCTCTTGTGGAAGGAATTCTTAGCGCCAACATGAACTGACTACTGGGTAACCAGTAACCTTGAAGAATGCAGTGACCTCTCCTCATACTCAACAGCATTTGACCCTACAGACCCCTGAAATCATTTCCTCCCTTACCATGGCTCTGCCCTCTCGAGGTTCTCCTCATACTTGTCTGACCACTGATCCCTTGTCCCCTTTAGCTTCCTCCTTTCCAGTCCCTAACTCGGAGAACCGACAAGAATTTATGCCCCTATGCCTTGGGAAACAGTTTGTTAGATCATCTCAACTTTAACAATCCCCTCTACACTTATTACTTCCTAATTTGTACCTCTAGCCCTAACCTCCTCACCAAGCTCTAGAATGTCTCCACTCCAAGATATCTACTCTCCATCCCAGCATAACCCCAGACCAAACTCATTATGTTCTCTTCCAAAGAGCTTCCTTATTCTTTGACCATGACATCACAATTTTCCCTAGCATTTTCCAGAGTTTGTGTTGTATACCATACTGTTGTGAAAAAAGAGATACATGGTCAATTAAATTGGAAGAAAAATGAGTTAAATACAATTAAAAAGGTTTCTTTCCTGAAGGACTTCTCAGAGCATTTTGCTAATGTGTCTTGTTAGTCTCCGAAACAGGAATTGAATTACATACTTTTGCGAATGCACTTGATTATGCAACTCTGTCAGATGCCCCTCCTGGGAGGGACCAGCTTCACTGAAACACATGAAACACATCTCATCCTCCTCATTCTTGACTCTCACTTCTCTTTTATTTTATTTTCTGTATCTAAGTAGTTAACCAAATCCTTATAATATATTTGAAATACTTCTTTCCTTTCCATTCTGGATAATAGCCTTTCTGTTAATTCCCTTACCCCTCTTAGCCACCAGACTAAACTTCTTAACTACCATTTTCATTACGTGGCTTTCTTGTTTTAAAAAAGCAAAAAAAAAAAACTGAAAAAAGCCCTTCTGTTGTCTTCAGGATCAAGTCAAACTCAAACCTGGAACCCGGCATCCTATTCACTAGCCTTGCTCTTTCCAGGGCTCTATCTGAGTCCTCCCTCCAACCAGGTTGGTCTTGCCATAGTATATTAAACATAGCAAGCTCCTTCTCAGTTTCTTTTCTCTGCTCACTCACCCTCCCCCCACCTAAACTGGAATATCTTTCCCTTTTACGCAGGCAGTATATATGCATAACGGATGGCAAATACAGGATGGAAACTTCAGCTCTCCCCTCCTGTGCTCATGGCAAATTTACTAATCACAGCTTTCTCTTCCTGATCTTAGTCTCAACCTCAGAATCAATTCTCAACACAATGCTTTAGGAAGCTACACTGACAGACCTATTGGAGGTGACATCACTGCCCCCCCCCCAAAAAAAAGAGGAAAAGAAAAAAATGGGCATCCCAGTCATAGAGCCCAATTTATCATTTTATTCTTTGTATGACTTTGGACTTTTAATCTCTATGAACTTCAGATTCTTTACTTCTGAAATAGGAAAACACTCATGATTTTTAAAAATTTAATGGTCATGTATTTTTTTCAAAGAACAGTTTATTGCAAAGATCAAATGAGTTTACATGCATTAAGGGCCCACTAAAGAGGCACAGAATAGATGACTAGTGCATCTCTTCTCTCCTCCTCCTCCCCTTTTCTCTACTTGTCTAAATATTGTGCACTCCTCTCCAGGTCTCCTTGGCCAGGCTAAGCCAAGCTGACAAGCCTCTTCTCTCATCTCTCTGGCCATCTGCATTTTCATCTTGGATACTCAATCTAGTTGTGTTGTCCACTTGGGTTGACTTAACTCTTCTTAGGCCCATGGCCTCACAAGTCCTTGACCTCTCCTCTCCAGTGACACCCACCTCCACAACACTGGTCAGGTCCTAAGGCAGCCTTGTCTCACACTCCAACATGATCCATGCCTGTTCTACAAGTCTGCTCTAACCATAAGTAGCTGCTCTTCTGCCTCTGACCTTTGCCCTTCCAAGTCTGTCACCCACTTTCATGAGCCTGAATCCTTCCAATCTGCCTGTTTTTTTTTTTAACCTATCAGCCTCCTCCTGTCTTCCTTTAACTTTCTGCCAAGTCTGAGACCCCAGATGGTCATTTCGTGAAACACTAACCACAACTGAGACTTCTCACCCCTGCATCTTCTGCCATTCCTTCTGTGCCAAGCCCCACCCAGACCACTGTGGGTCCTCCTGGGCTCCCTGTCCTGTGCTGCGGAGCATTGCAAACTCAGTAATTTGATTCCTGGAGACTACATTTTTCAGGGAACCATGTACAACCACCTCCACTTGCTAGTTCTGTCCTTAAGCAGTCTTTTTAGAGTGGTATAAAATTCACTTGGAGGCTAATTAAAATGCAGATTCCTGGGCCCCACTCCAGTTATTTTGATTGAGTCAGTCTAGCTCAGGACCCTGGAATCTGTATTCTAACAAGCACCTAAACCAGGAGTGGGCAAAAGACTGCCTGTACGCCAAATCTGACTCTCTGCTTATTTTTGTACTGCCCTCAAACTAAGAATGGTTTATTTTTAAGTGGTTGTAAAAACATCAAAAGATTTCATGACATATGACTATTCAAATTTCAGTGTCCATTAATAAGGATTTTTTTTAAAGGACCCTATTTTTTTAGAGCAGTTTTAGGTTCATTGCAAAATTGGGAGGAAAGTACAGAGATTTCCTGTTTACCCCCTGCCTCCCTCCACCCACCACCCCCGTTATCAACATCCCCCTGCTACCACAGCACATTTGTTACAATTGATGAATCCACATTAACTCATCATTATCACCCAAAGTCCACAATTACAAATATGATTCACTCTTGAGTTTGTACGTTCTATAGGTTTGGACAAATGTGTAATGACATGCATCCATCATTATAATATACATAATATTTTCACTGTATTAAAAGTTTTATTTGAATGTAGCCGTGCTCATTTGTTTACATATTACCTATGGCTGTTTTCATGATAGAACAGCTAATTTTAGTAGCTGCAACAGGGACCATATGGCTCACAAAGTCTAAAATGTTTACAATCTGGCACTTTACAGAAAGCGCTGCCTGATCTCTGATCAGCAGATCCTGTTGCGGTATCAGAGAACTCATTTGAGATACCGTTGCGTAACAAGCTTTACTGCAATTCCATCCTACCTGAACTTCACTTCTTTAATGCCTTAATGATGCCCTAACTCCCTAAAGTTGCTGTTTCAAGTCTTCTTCACCTTCTTCAATCCCCTTCTCACTAGCTGGACCTCCTCAATCTCAGCAGATACCTCACCTCTCACTTTACAAAGAACACAGGGCCATCAGGTGACTTACCTTGCTTCCTTTACTCCTATGTGAAACCAAAACTACTCAGAAAAACCCCATAAGGCCTAGCGGTATCTTTAGCATCTGATGGACTTGTGTTCAGACTCCAGCTCTGCAGGGGTTTCTTGTGATCCTCCGCAAGGCCTCAAGCCCCGGCTTTCATCATGAATCAGATGTGGCTGACCATGCTGAGCTCAGAGGGCTGTCGTGAAGGTAAAGTGAAACAACATGGGTGTGGCATGCGGCAGGCACTCAATAAGCGCTTTCTTCATTCCATCTGACTCCAAAACACTAAGACGGCACATTTACTGAAAACCTCCTGTGTGTCAGATGCTTTATATTCATTATCTCATTGAATTATGAGAGAAACACCAAGAGAGAAGCTGACTCGTACTGTCTTGCTGAACATGCTTCATCAGTCACCCACCTTTTTCTTCAGTTCTCACCGCTGATGACTTTATTCCTCTCTACCTACAGTTATGTATGTAAACATGCTCGGCTCTCCTCCCAGCCTTGCCACACTCTCATATTAAGGCCTTCTCTCACCACCCCTGCAACAATAAAGAGGAAATCCCACTCACGCCTTAACCCCTGCAACTTGGTTTCTTCTGTTTTGATCCATCTATTAAAATGGCTGTTCCCAAATGGGAACAAATGATTCCCAAGAGTACCAATAATTATTAGATATAAAAAAATCAATAGTATTTTCTTGGTACTTACTCTGCTTTAGAGCAAATAACATTCTAACCACCGAAGATTAAGCAACCATGAAAACAAAACTCTCCTTAGCTGCCAAAACTCACTTTGATGGTTCCTTTGCCTTTTTGACCACTTTTTTTAGTCAACTTCACTGGCTGCTAATCCTCTTTCCCATCCCTTTCTCCTGTCCTCTACACTCCTCTCCTCCCTCTAGACTTTACTTCCTAGGACTTCGGCTTCAACTCTCAGTGTCATGGAAATCTAAATCAGCTGTGTCTAGCCCTAGCATTCTTAAGGTCTGCTTTCTCCAGCATACCTTCCCTGATCCTACATGAATGAATAACTTTTGATCTTCAATGCTTTAATCCATACAGCACTGTTCATAATAAGCCATAACATCCCAGCCTATTATTATTATTAGTGATTAGCCTTATTAAGCGACCTAGTTGTGCAAACTCCCTGAGACCAAGAGCTATGTATTCCTTATCTCATAATCCACTTTATAATGCATTTTCAATGAACATCAGTGAACTAATAATTAGTTAGCTGTATCATATGTTTTGAAATACTTTGCATTCAATTATTTCCCATCTAAAAAAGGTCTTCTATAATTCCCAAGTTCCAATCCAGCTTTGACCCTAGTCCTTTCTTCTCTTTTTCTGTGAAGCTGCCTGGAAGGATTGTCACAGAAGTAGTTTCTTCCCTCATACCTCACACATGCTTCCCAGCCCATGACAGTCTGGCTTCTGCATCTCCCTCTATGGAAAATGCTTTCACAAAATCAGTCACAATCTCTTTGTTTTTAAACACAGTGTGCCTTTCTTAGTCCTTAACTTATTTAGCATTTCTGTTTAAAGATGGTGTCAACTTCTGTCTTGGGCCCAGAATTCACCTAAGCTCCATATTTCCATATCTAGTTCTGTACTAGATATCCTTACCTGAGTGTCAAACCAGTAGAGTGCTCAATAAATACTCGTTGGATAAAGAATACCTCCTAAGCCTGCTCTTCTTGGTCTAGATCAGTGCTTCTTGACTGTTTTCATCCTATTCCCTCTTTTTAATAAATATGTAATCTTGTACACCCCCAGTACCAAATACATTCTGACACAGCTGCTTACTCTTCACCCCGAGGCTTTTGGAGGCTGAGAATCACTGACCTTCTGCACATTTCTATCAGACATCAGACTAAGATGATTCCATGCAACATTAGTTCCTGATGCTTACATTATCAGAATAATATTTCTTGGATATTCAAATATAAAAATATTATAACATTACATATGTTCAACAGGCCTTTTGAAACAATATGCAGCAACCTAGAGACTGAGACATGCCCCTCAGAGGGTCACCCTTACACACCCACTGCTCATCCTCTCAGATGCAAACCCCAGGGCTAAGAGCTCAGAGGCAGAGTGCAGCTCTAAATTTATGTGACTTTAGGTTATAAAGTCTTTAAATGTTTTTGAACCCCTAAGCATAGATTCTAAAGAAACACTTGGAGAAAATTAAAGAAAGGCATCAAACACAAGTAAATTATTTTAAAACTTAGTTTATACCTACAATTTTCCCTTCTTCTCCCTCAACCTCTCTATCTCAGTTCACACTTCTAACCCCAATCCCTTCCACGTTTTTTTCTTATTTTCACTGCATTGATCATGGATTGTACTATCCCAATGGGCAGCTAGAAGTTTTTCTTTTGGGGGCCAGAAAAGTAACTTGTCCATTTTGGAATTTTCTATGAGAAATACAAGTGACCATTCCCTTGGCTGGGCTGCACAACCCCAAAAAAGGAAAATGTTTTTCGAGTTTCTTTGAGGACATCATCCAAGCAAGGTTGACAACAGAGGTCAGCTACATGCTTAAGGGGCCTTATTTCCATATCTGGATTCCCCAGCAGACAAGAGGAGTCCTGAATTCATGTATGAACCACAGCTGAATTCAAGCTTTCTGCACAGCAGTAGCTGAAGAGGAAGCCTTAACTTTTCTTATGCTCATATCTTCGTTACGCTGTGTCTTCTGGTTCCTACCTTTGAACAACTTTCAGGGTGCTAAACTACTCCACTAGAAGAAGTACTTTGCATTTCCTTCAATTCACAAAAGAAATTGAAAATAGCTATGGGGCATTTTTTTCATGGCACATTTTTGTCACTATAACTCATGTCTTTTCACCCCCAATGATCTAGCATATATTTGTTAAGAGAGCTTGCCCTTCCAGAGAAAGAAATTATACATTATTAAATCTGTTCTTAGTGGGAGAAAAAATCACAATCTTTCATATTTGGTTTCAGAGCACTTCATAAGGAGTCTGTGAACATCAAAAGGCATTCATTTTTAGACTCCAATTCATTCTGGAAAGACATACTCATTAGCGCTATGACAATTTGGCAATTTTGGATTACTGGCAAATTGGACTTCCTCTCCTAAGAGAACTACACTGGCTGACAATCAAGTTCAAGTTTCCAAGAATCTTGTAGCATTAACAGTTTAAGCCAAAGAGCAAAAGGAAAGACATGAGTAACTTAAGAAAACCCCTGCAAAAATACACCGGTGTTCGAGCACATGACTCACTGAGAGATTCCTAAATGGGGGTTTCAAAAGGTTTTATAAAATGTTTCTGTTTTCATTCCGTGGCCAAACTCCAAACAAATTAGATGTGTTGAGCCATTATAGTTGATTCATGCACTTCTCTCGTCCAATTTCCTAAAAGGAGTACATAAAAGCTGAACTGATAAAAGCCCTACTACCCAATAACATGATTCAATGTATTACCACAAGTCTAAACCTTTGTGATGTTAAAGTTGAAGACCTGGTTTCCTTTCTTCAGGGTCTGTGGCCTCTTTCCAGGCACTGGCATTCTATTACCATTTAAACCCACTTGGCATTGTTCATCTAATATGCAAATTAACAATATAGTTTACTATTGCAGTTTACTATTGGAATTTATGGGACACAGCTGAAAAGGAAGACTCAAATTCATTTCTAGCATTATATTACTGGATAAGTTGTTTCTCTCTCCTTTATTTTTTGTCTCATTCTTAACTTCACCTTTCTCCATCCTTAACTTTCTTTTCAAAGCCCCAAAGAAGTTCACATGTTCTAAGTTTTGCTATGGCACCCTGGACTCATCAGCCAGGGGCAGGTACAAGCAAAAGCATAATGAAATTCCCTGTTATGCCTATTGATGGAGACACTGTCCTCTGCATCCTCCATGAAGTGCCGCTGAAGAATATTCTTTCGGAACTAAGTATCTGAAAAGCTAAGAGGCTGGTGTATTTTTCCCTATTGGAAAATGTGTAGTGGGATTTTTTTAATTGCTGCATAATCCCCACTACTATCAAGTAGGACAAGCACTGTTACCAGGAAAGATTTTGAAGGTGTACCAACTATAGCACTGAGCTTGGATGTGGAAGTTTAGTTTTAGTTGCTGGTGCAACACTATAGTGCTCCTGCCTAAGAGGGCCATGTAATTTAAGAGAGATCCAGAAATAGAAGAAAACAGCTAGAGACGCTTAGTGGAGCATGATGGAAGAGTCAAGGAGAGCAACCTCCAGTGTTGGCAAACCAAGGAAGCACTTTGCAGACCAGAATACCCAACAGGGGTGTTCAAGTGGTTTAATGTGGGATACGCAAAGTCAACTCCTTCCCTCCTCTCCCTTGGTAAAATCTACATCGCTCACTTACCTCCTGTGAAAGTAGATTCTATTAGAGAATCTCAATGAAGAGTTAAAGTCTATGAATGGGGGTTGGCATTGGACAAAATCAGAAAGAGGTTATGCATGTGCAGAAGACCGTAGGGAGATCTGACATCTGTGTCACCCGAGGAAGGCCACACTGAGTCAAAGAGACCAAGATTTAAACCACATAGTCACATGTTGCCTATGTAACTAGAAGCCGGCCACTGAAACTCTCTGATATGCATTTTCTCTACTGTAATGAGGGTATTGACAGCATGCTTTGAGGTTATTGTGAGGATTAGGGCTAATATGTATAAAATGTTCATTATGTGGAAGTTACCCTTTTGATGATTTTTTTTTGCCATTTTTTTGGTAGCTGTTGAAAATCCTGAGTCAATACTATGACTCAAAAACAAAAAACAAGAACAAAGCTCCCTTTGAAATGTATGGACTTCACATGTGTGTTATTTTTCTTTCCTGTCTTAATTTATATTTCTTTATTTTTACTTGTTTAGTCATTATTTATATCTATTGTGCTGTATTATAACCTGCATCAAAGCTCTTGTAAAAAGTGTTATTACATAAATAGAGTTTTTTCTGTCTATTATGCTCCCAGTTTCCCCATACTAAATTTAAGACATGATGGAAGTTTATGAATTTTCTTCCATTTCATATACTGCTGCCATGCTTATAATTTTGCAGAGTTGTTGACAGTAAGTTGAATGATCTTGGCATTAATCAAAACCTGCCCCATAGTCTCCATCTTGTCCTCTTTGTCATCGAAAGTTGACCCTGGGATAAGCAGTGAAGCAGCATCTACGGGAACTCAGTGTTATCCTCTTTGTCATTATATCACCAGCTAAGCTGACCAGACCCAACCATCATATTCACACCAAAATGTCTGCCTAACCCATAGGAGGCAAGAAAGAAGCAGGGGACAAATAACATTCCCATTTGGCATCTAAGGCAATAGGCCCCAAAGGTGACAGTGATCAGCCCAGAGTCATCGTCTATACAAAACTGGAATTAAAACCAGGCCAACCATTTCCTACATCCTGAACACTAGAGAATGCAACCTTTTAACACACTCTGATTATCCAACTATGTATATATAGCTTGTTAGTACATCGAAACATGGACACATTTATTTGATACTGCTAAAGATTATTAAAAGAACAATTTTCAGACAATAACTACCACTAGCAGAGCTAACACAAGGGCCAGAGCCCCTACCCTGAAAGGACATTTATTGCTTCACTAACAAGAGCTTTGGAATAGTTAATCCTTGATAAAACAAGCGAGCAGGAACCTTAACTGATTTTCAGGCCTGATCATCTGTTCCTTAACATGTCTACAGCGATACTTTACAACTACACTAAGACAAAGTATGTACTTCTAGCTCTTACTGAAAGTATTTTAAGAAAACAAAAATTTTGCAGAATGCTTACAAAATTGCCTAGATATGAAACTTGTAAGAAAAGACAAAGTATTATTGCCCAGGAAAATTGGAATTAACAATAAAACAACAAAAGCACACCTAAATAATAAACTTTTCCTTTTAAGAGAAAATTTTTAAGTAGTAACAACCTCGTTTAATAAGCTTCATTTATATAAAAGGGAATAAAATCAATATTATGAGAAAAAATTCTGCCTATCTAGTTTAATCAATTATACCTCTCAAACAAAAGCTCTTATATTGTGCTTCTCTATCAGTCAGGCAGTGATTACAACAGCACTGCACAGACCATCTAGACCGTTGGTCATGTCCGTGTAGACAACACAACAGTCCAACTTGATTTCACAGGAAGAAACCATATTTCGATCCATCAGAAAGTGTACCAATTGACTTTACTCTGCTCCCTCCCTCCCTCCCACCCCTCAGGTTTTAATCACCTGTTTTGTAGCAACTGTTGTAAATGATGGTTAACAACGACCTTGGAACTTCAACATGAGCACAACCCAACACCCCACTGCCACCTTGTTGGCAGTCCGCCACGTGTGCTATTTTGAAGTCAGGCATTAGGAGGCAGCAAATGGCTCAAAACCACAGGCAAAGATAAATGCTGTAGAAGTTGGAAAAGAGACTTAGAGTTGCAAAAGCACAGAAAACAGACTTCATCTTCAACACAAACTTCCAGGGATTTAGTTAGAAGGGAAAAGGTTCTGGGACTCATAGAGAACTTTGTCAAACTATCTGGATCCCATTCCTCATTTCAGCACCTCTAACAAACTCTAATGGTCACCTGAAGGGCTGAGCAACATAGGTCCTGGTTTCATCTAATCTTGTTTTGTTTCTTGGCTCCTAAAACAAAGGTCTCGTGGTTGCCTAAATGGAGTTCTCACGTCACCCTTGCTTTGGCAGATCCCACACGAATGCAAATACTACTGTTCAAGCTATCTCAGAGACATTAGAACTGATTCTGCCCCATGTTGCTTCACTCTGACTTGGGTATTTACATATTTAAAAACATCACCACAGTCACTTAGAAATGCCAACGCATTTGAAAAAACACTTGGGACATGATAATTCAAAGTATCATGTCTTTAGATAACACATATCTGCCTTATTTTTAGGAAGCTAGAAATGGACTTCTCACTTTCCTAAAGGGGGGCATATCTCTAAGCAAAGCTATATTATTTTAATTAAAAAGCTTGATTAAATTATGAGAAATGTAGCTTAAGCCACCTTAAAAACTGTTTGGTTTGTAATAACAGAACAACACTTGCCTTTCTCTGGATATTTATTTTGAAGAAATAAGTTCAAGTAATTTATAGAGGAATTTTATTTCAAGCACAAATCGAAAGATCCTTAGAAAACATGATTGCTAAGAATCAAAAATATGAGTGAGGAAGGTTGTGTCAAGAAAACATCTCCAACCACTTCCCTGCAATTTTTGCATTGTTTTTTAAACAGTTGTGCTAAGAATGCATACGTTATATGCCACACAGTACTTAGCTAACACAGAATATACAGGGTAGAGCAGCAGTGGAAAACACATTCATCATTACAATAGCAATACCGTGATAAACAGTAAATCAAACCAAAAGTAACACATCAAATACTGCAAATGCTGCACAAAATCTATTTTCCTTTGAGACATGCATGATTCCAAATTCCTCCAATAACCAAATTTCAGCTTTGTTGCAATGAACTATTATCAGTAACTAAAGGAAATATATCACACATTACTTACTGTTTTTAAGCTGTCTATCCCCTCCTTCTGAATTCAAAGGGGTGCAGAAGAATCACTGCCACGAGAAAATCTAGCAAGCAAAAAGAGGAAAAATAGTAAGTGTTAGTTGTTTGAAAATTGGCATCTTCAGGTTTCTTGAGGTACTTCCCACAAGATCCCAATGCAAAAAAAAAAAAAAAAAGAAAAGAAAAAGTTGGAAGAAAAAAGCCATCACACACATCATGAGCCGCCTTTCTCCACAAACCCATGCAGCTCCGAACTTTAAAGGCTCAAATTGTTGAGCATCCTGATTGTGCAAATATCCAACTTCGGGATCATTGGTTACATACACAATTTTCAGTAAGACGAAAGCATCTCCAAAATTACGGTTACTTTAACATATTATCCAGATTTTCCCTTGTTTCTTTCCCTTTCTCCCCTTTCCATTCACATATTTCTTCCTACAAAATGCACATAGGTCTGTTCTTCCTTGTACTCTGAGTCAGGCCTGGCTTTGAAATGCATTTCAATCTCTCAACACAGACTGCTTTCATTGCATTTAGAGTCCCACTAAGGCCCAGCTTTAAAAGCTACTGATTCTTTTTTTCTTTAGCCTTCCTCACAAAGGAAGGGTATTTTGTAAATTACCAGCTCGTTCAGATCAACAAAAGGTACTTTCATAGAAAGCCCCATTTGATTTTGCTCAAATTTGATTACAAGGATGGAGAAAAGGAAAGGAAGTCAAAAAGAAAAACCCCAGATGGCTTTTTCATTCATCTCAGTGAATGAGCTTTATCTGTGCCTTTTGAAACTGTAGCAGTGGAAAAGCATTTCTGTTGGCTTAAAAAACTTGACAAAAATTATTGGTTTGCCATTTCTCATGTAACAGCCATTGGGAACTGGATGAAAAGACTTTTTCATGGGATCGCCTGCTTGGATCAAAATAATGGAGATTAGGTATTTCATTATAAATTACAGTGGGAGATAGAGCAGGCTGTCATATTAATAGCAACCTGCTCATGGCCTTCAATGGTAGCTATTCTCCTAGACAAAGGACCAAGGGGGTTGTCTATTGAACTTGTACTTTAGGCCTGATCAATTTTCTATCATCAAGGCAAAAGGTGAGATGACTAACAAAGGAATTCACACATGAGTGACCTCATAAGCCTACTGATAAAACAGCTTAAAGAAGCAAAATACATCCTGAAATTATGGATGATAAACTATATAAAGAAGAAGAGGACAGAGTAGGAGAGTGAGAGAGGAAAGAGCAATGGCCTGTAATTCTCCTTTCCTTGGCCAAATGGACACATTAAAAGCTACTTGTTTTCAGCTGCAGATAATTGCAACCTTTGGTTTGCAGTGGTCTGCTTTAAAATCCTTCAGCTGACTTTTTTTTTCCTCAGCACAGCTCCAATCATTTCATTCGCTAGTAACAAAGGCATTGTGTTCAAGACAAAGCTCTACCAAGAGTCGCACTTAAAAATAAAGACTAAAAAGAATCATAAGCAACACAAGATATTACCCAGTAGAATGTGGTTTGTTATTTGCTGCAGGGTACCACCCTCTCGCTGCCCCTCATGAGCTTACTTCTTAAAATCTAAAGCACTTAAAAGACGAAGCTGTACCTGTGACTAAAAGACACAGAATCTTAATTAAGCATAATGAGACGTGGGATTCAATGGAGATTCTTTCAGAAAAGTGATGATAAAATACTAATCCAAAGAACTAGTGAAGAATAGTTGATTAATTTTCATCCAATCACAAGGAATAATTTAAATTCTCCAAGGAAGTTGTCGTAATACCTGTAGAAACTGCTAAACTTTTCTTCTTTATTTCCATGGAATTTTCTTAAATTTTTCTTTAAAGGAAAAAAAAAGGGATTTCTGTCTTCTAGTCTCAGTGTTCCTTGAATCCAGGATGGTAATAGACAATATATGTTCCAGAGATAAAACCAGGGCTACTAAAGGTTACTATTACCCGCAGATCCAGATAACACGTTCTGCACACTGTACAAAGCTACTGCAAAGTAAAAATACATGTGAGCAGGATACATTTTTACTGTGCTATTTTTTAAAGCCAAAGAGTAGTATAAGATTATTAATGTAAAAGGACGCCCAACTGCCTAAAAGCTTGTGAAAATACCATAAATATCACCCATGACAGCAGTTGTCAAAATAAGGCTACATTTTGAAAGGCACTCTCAACAGGTGTAATGACCCTCAAATCTTGGTACAAATGGCCCTAGTGTATACTCACACATGTAGTAATGATGACATAAGGAATGGCATTTATGTATAGATCAATAAAACAAGGACATAATATTATCTAAGGCATGTATATAAACAACTGCACATTTGTATAAAACTATTTCCTTTGTTTTTAGGGGACTCCTGGATCCTTCAACTATTTTAAACATTCCAAATTCAAGGCTATTAAAGAGGAATTAAACAACACTGGTGGAATCACTGTGGAGGAAAGCTCTTCCTACTATTGGTATAAATGTGGATTAGTATGAATCTTCTAGAGGGTAACCGGGCAGCATTATTCAGGAGTTTGAAAGCCTTCAGACTCTTGACTTAGTAGTTATTCCACCTCTAGGAATCCTTCCAGTAGAAATGATCACAAATGCAGATTAAGACTTTTCTTTCCATAAAGATATTTATCACACAGCAAGTAGGACAATAATAGGATAGTGGTCAGGAATACAAGTTCTGGAGCCAGAATGAGTTCCAATTACAACCTTATGATGGGTTATTAACCTCTCTGTGTCTCAATTTTCTCACCTGTAAAATAGGAATCTCAAAAGTGTATTATGAGAATTAAGTGAGTTAATGTATATGAAACATTAAATGAGTGACTAGCACATAGTAAGTACTGAAAATGTATTATTATTATTATTATTATTATAATCAAAGTCCCAAATCTGGAAAATTATTAAATTGTGATAAATAAATAAATAGAATGTAATATGCCCATCAGAGGTCATGTTTTTTCATGCATGGAAAAATATTCATACTAAGTGAAAAAATTCAGGATACAAAACTCTGTATATTAGGTGGTCTCAAGTATATAAATATATATAATATAAAATATTTATATGTACATTAAAAGTGGCAATAGTATTTATTCCTGGATAACGTAATTTCAAGTGATTCTTTTTATAGCTTTTTAATTTTTAAATTCTTAATGAAAACTAAAAAAAATTTTTTTAAACCCTTATTTTTTATGAGTTATTTTAGGAAAAAGTAGAACAAGGAAGTGTACCAAGTGTCTACCTAATAGAGGTAGATCAGGCTTTGGCAAAGTCAAAATCTTTGCCAAAGTTCACCTTAGTGCTTAGCACTATGGAAATGAGATGTGCTTCAACAACTGGGAAGTGAGCTTAAACTCTAAAATGTAAGCAATTAAAATCTAAGCATAATGCATCCACAAAAGTTCCAGCTCCAAGAATCTGTCAGTATATGGGTTACCCAAGTCATAGGACAGCAGAGGAATCCAGCAAAATGACTTAGGGATGAACCTGGAAGGATATGCACACACCAACATACACAGCGGGATATGTGTAACACCACTTTGAGCCAATCAGTTAGGGGCAAAGGACAAAGCCAAGGAATCTTACGAAGTTTCAACAACAGGGTCTGAGTAGTGACCTAATCGATTGCAGGGGAGGCTAAATATAGAGACTGTAGGTTGCAGCCAAGGAAAGGACTCTTTTTGGGAATGCCTAGAAAAGGGGAATAAAGGCCAAGAAATAGGCATTTACGTCTTTCCCTCCTCCTACCCATGGGGAGCTAGAACCAGAGGACAGAAAAAGAGGCACACGGAGGAGCAGGCTTACCCTCCAACTCCTTCTGGGTCCTCAGTCAAACCTAAACTAGGGGGTGGAGAAAGGGGAAACCTAGCATGTTTATCGGGCTGTATTAGTCTTTAGCAACTAAAAGTGACTGGAAAGTTATGGAATCTCATAAGATATTATTAACAGCCAAGAATGTGGCAGAGCATAGTTGAAGGTGAAGAAAAGAGAACTGGATCCAGAGTACTTAGTACATGAGTTACATGTGTATTATGCCTCTGTTGCAAGAAAAAATGAAAAAGCTAAGTGCTAGAATTTCCAAGAAAGTTCCGTTGATGAAAAGCAGTCTAAGAATATGAAAGGGCCAAATGACATAGTCTTGTGGACCTATATCCAAAAGAACTGAAAGCTGGGACTTGAACAGGTGTTTGTGCACTCCTGCTCACAGCAGCATCATTCACAATAGCCCAGGTGGAGGCAGCACAGTGTCCAGCAACAGAAGAATGGATAAACAATGGGGGGTATACATTCAATGGAATATTATTCAGCCTTAAAAAAGAAATTCTGATACATGATACAAAATCAATAGACCTTGAAGATCCTATGCTAAGTGAAATAAGCCAGTCACAAAAAGACAAATACTGTATACTTCCATTTACATGAGGTACCTAGAATAGTCAAATTCATAGAGAACAGAAGGTAGCCTCTGGTAGTTGCCAAAAGTTAGGCGGAAGAAGAGAATTTCAAGTGTTCAGTGGGTTCAGAGCTTCAGTTTTGCAAGAGTTCTGGAGATGGATGGTGGTGATGGTTGCATGACAATGTGAATGTACTTAATGTCACTGGACTTCATACTTAAAAATGGTTAAATGGCAAATTTTATATTTTTGTATATTTTATCATAATTAAAAAAAAGAATATAAAAATGTTGCTTCCTGAACACCTCGATTCTTTTATCTTATTATCATCTATGGAAACGACAGGAAAAGAAGGGAAAGAAAGGAAAGGAGAGGAAGAGGAAATAAAAAGGAGATAGAGAAAAAGAGAGAGAAAGGGAGGGGGAAAACAAGGGCTGCTATTTGCAGTCAGTTGTGCAACTTTACACTTCATCCAGATGCCAGAGGGGGTAACTGGGGATAAAATCCAGCCAAGAGTTACACTGACCAAGCAGTATGCCCTGGGGCTGGACTTCAGTAGCTGGGAGGAAGGGTGCCATTTTGTAACTCATCTGCCCAGAGGAAACATCCTCTATCAATTTGCAGAATGGTACTGTATGTGTCAACAGGCCTTGGAAGGGAGCCCAGCTGATAGGTGGACAGATTAAGAATGATCATTTAGACTGAATGGTAGAGTTGGTTATGTGCTTTTTGTAAATGAATTAGACACCAATTCCCTGGAAAAACCTTCTGCCTGGGAGTTTCAAGCTCATCTTTTCTTCTTCACATGCTCTACCCTGCCATCAACACAACCAGAATTATATCAACACATCCCTCACTGAAGCATATGAGGGAACAGCACCCTGCTAGAAATATGTAATTGGAGTAATGATATGTAATATATAATTAGGCTTCTCAAAAATGAGACAAGATAAATTGACTCAAAGTCTAAAACATGTGCTCTTCACTTTTCAAAGCTACAGGGAACTCATTCTTACAACCACATCCTTGGGGATGGTACTTAATATTTACATTTCCAACCCTGACTCCTACCCAAACTAATGCCATATTTCAGGTAAACTACAGGACATTGCTGTTATGCTATGATACTGAATCCTCAAATCAACATAACCCAAATACCTCTATTTGCCCTATCCCACAAAAAACCCAGCTCTGATTCTGTTCATGCGCTACCCTAAGTACCCAGACCCAAACTATTAACAACACTTGTGCTTTACAGTCAATTACAGGGGTCTGGCCCATTTTCTCCTTTACCTATTATATCCAGACCTTCCAGTCCTTTCCTAAAGACACACACAGTCCTTAAAATATAAGAGTTTCTTAACATTCTTTAATTGATCCTCTGGTCTTCACTCTCTACGGCCTTGTTCAGGAAAAGCAGTAATTCCCTTGATTTACTCACTGTCTATCAATTCCTCAATTCCTTCTTGAAACTCTCCCTCCAAGGCTTCTTGGGCTCTGATCAATTCCCTGATTCCTCAACCCTTCCAATTCTGTGTCCCTGGCTTCATCAACTTCAAAGAGGGACTCTCCCTCATCCCTGAAAGACTCTTGCTATAAGATCACATATGATCTGTATGCTGACTTCCAAACCCACTTTCCAGCACCAGTCCTAAAACTAACTCAATGTCAAACTCAGTATGTTAAAAACTAAACTGTCTTCCACAAACCTATAGAGAATGAGAGAGCAAGGGAGAGAAAGAGAGAAAATAAACATGCATTCTTCCTTTCCACCTTGGTAAAGAGCAACATTTAGTTTATCAAGCAACAAAATCCTAGTCCCATCCTTACTGATTGTCTGTCTCAGCTTCTAATTAGTCACCGAAACCTTTGAATTACATCTCATAATTTCTGTATTTTCTGCCTTCCTTTTCAGTCAAACTCTTGCTCTAATTTGGATCTAAAGCAGCTCTAACTTAAGCAACTAAAACAACCTCCAAACAGGGCTCCCTCTCTAATCCTCAAAATTTATCCTCTGCCTGGTCATTACAGTGATATTTGTAAAAGAAAAATCTAGCCATGACACTGCTCTGATTAAAACCCTCCAGTGGTGTCCATGGTACAGAGCCTTACTAACCAAACTGCACCATCTGGGAACTTGTTAGAAATGCAGGAACTGGGACCCCACTCCAGTCCTACTGGATCAGATCTGCATCTTAACAAAATCTCCAGATGTCCATTAAAGTGTGAAAGCAGTGGTCTCAAAAATGAAGTACAACTGTGTGAATGAAGTACCTTCACCCATAGGTGACAACCTTCATATAATGGTGCCTTTATATCTTCTCAGTGTCAACTCCAGCCCCTTCCTTTCCATACTGCCTTTCCTGCCTCAGGACCTTTGTACAAACATCCTTTCCCCAGAATACCCTTCCCTACTTCATCCAGCAAGGCTTAACCTAAACGTCACATCTTACCATCTGTCAAGACGAGAAGTTTTATTGCAAGAGAAGAATAAAAAAGAATAGATGGTATTAGAATATAGTGTTTGTACAAGGTATGAGTATTTTTTCATGAAAATTTTGTTTGAATTATATGTGTGTACATGCATATTGGTCATGATTTAAAATGCCCTTCTTAACTACAGGTAAAAATCAAAAAAGCTTGAAGCCCTAAAATGCCTTCTCTAAATTCAGAGGTTATTTCAGAAGGGCCTCAGAGCTTTGCCATGGTATATATATACCTCTTTTTAAACGGGGTTTTATGGAAGTAAAATTTTCCATCTCTGTTTTCCTATCAGACTATGAGTTCCTTCAAGGTGGGACCTATAATTTCACCATCTTTGAAAATCCAAATCCTAGCATAATCAATGTCTATAGAATTGACAGCATTAATGAAATGTGCCACCGTGGTTCAGGGAAAGATCAGTAACTTCTGGTGTTGAGGCAGGGGGCAACAGAGAGACAGTCACACCTTTGGAAGGTGGTCCAGGGTCCAAGAGAAGGCTGTGGACTTCAACTAGGCTGACTTCAATTTTAAGTGACTGCTTTGTCCCTTATGACTGGGCCACCTTGAATGACTTAACTAACATCACAGAGCCTCAACTTACTCCTCTGAAATGGGGATACTATATTTTATTTTCCAAGTAGTAAGATAGGTTAGATAACATTACATAAAGTGCTTAACACACTATCTAGAACATAGTAAGTGCTCTGTAATATTTGCATTTGCATAAGAATAAAACATAATATCTACTATACATCTTCCACACTGGAGGCACACAAGGACAGTAGTTATGATGGCAGCTGGGCAACTTATTGGGATTCTTAATATACCAGAACAAACAATTGAAAATTTTAATTTCTTAATTTAACTTGGGAGGAAAAATGGGTCTCCCTGCTACCCACAGGAGAGTATCTTATTTTATTCTTTCTGCTATAGCACATATCACTTTTAACTATTATATAGTTCTTATTATGTTTATTGTTTAGCATCTGTCTCCTCCACCAGAATATAAAGTGTATGAAGGCAGAAATGCTCCTGTTTTGGTTACTATCATATACCAAGCACCAAAAATAGTATCTAACAGAGAGTAGGAAGAGAAAGCCCTAAATAATAATTTATTGAATAAATGAATTACTGGCTAAACCCTTATGTCCCTCAAATCGAACTCGCCTTGGCCTGAGGGGTAGTTAAGAGTTTCTTCTGATAAAAAAGAGAACAGCCAGAAAGGGTCAGCAACCCCCAAGCCATCCCTAAACAGACCTTTGTTTACAAAATCCTAGACCTATAGATACCATGCTAGAGAGTTTCAGAAGTGAAATCACAAAAGCTGTGGAATTCCACGGCTGGGGAGAAGTGGCCTCTTTCTCCAGTCTAAGAGTAGGAACAGAGTTTTGAATTCTAAGAATGGCAGTTTCATGAACCTAACACACCTGAGGTGGTAGAACTTCAGAAGGCGATAGCCCCAGAACTTAAAGAATTTTCTAATAAAGGGAATGCTGTCTCTCCAACAGAAAGCAACCAAAAATGCACAAGTGTTTCTCCTGAGGCTTATGAGCATAAGAGAAAAAAAGGCTTTGGAAACTAAAGAAAGTCAACCAAAACACCTTTCAGAAAAGGAAACTTTTGCTCCATATTTAAATTAATGCCACACAAAGGAGACAGACAAAACAAAATGTCTTCAGAAAAGGGGCCCCCAACTATTTAAGCTAGGAACCATAGAAGGAAGTAGAGATATTCATGCTGGCTAGAAGAGTTCCCAGGGGGCTCTGAAAACAGAGAGATACAGATACACAGACATGGAGACAGACTGTGATGTAGGTGTGCAGGCAGATACCAAGGTAGATGTTGGTCTAGGTGTGGGTGCAGATGCAGATGCCCACATTCCCCTGTGGAGAAGGGCGATAGGTTTGGCCTGGGTAGCTCCGCAAGTCAAATTGCCATCAGTGAGTAAGAGCTACAGAGAAAAGTTTCATATCAACAATAAAAAAAAAAGTTTCTAATATTATCATGGTCCATATGTGGAATGAGGTCATTTAGGGGTTGATCCCTAACACTTAAAAGGTTCAGACAGAAGTTGAACTACCATTTGGGTTGGAACTTACAAAGGGAACACAAGTATTGTTTCACAGTTTATCTAATGCCTATCAAGAATTGTGGAGGTCCTACTTGGAAGAAAACAAGTTAGCCTGCCACAGTTCACGGATGGGTGCTAAATAAGAAACACCTACCAAGGGTAACAATACAGAACAATAAGCGAGTTCACAGATGCTCTGCAGTTCTAGTCAATTTCAGTTCTGAAGCAAACTTTTTAATGTTTTATACCTTGAATATATTTAGTGACTGAGAGGTTATAAGAAAGTAAAGCTCCATTATTGGTACTCCACTAATAACAAATTGGACTAATTTGAACATAGAATAATATTTATATTATCTATTTTTAAAAGGAATTTGTCAAGGAAATAATGTTAATACAACTAAAATTGCTGTGCTTAGTCTACCAGAGAATAAAAATTTCAACAATTATAGAAATATTAAATTACAAATATTTGCTATACTAACTAAAACCATCGTAACTATTAAAATAGGTCCTAGAGGATCTCTAATTGGCAATATTTTCTTAGTCTAGTTTAAAATGCTCTAGGAATTTCAAAGAAATAAAACTGATTTCCTTGAAAATGTTTCATAACGCAAACCATTTGAGTCAATTTTGCTATCAGTCAGAGTTAACAAAGTTTAACCACCCTAATCAAAATTCAAAACACTTCTATTTATATTAATGGCTATTAATGATACTAATCAAGGAAGAGTTATTTAAGCAATGAAAACGACTTTGATATTAAAATAGATTCTATCTAAAGATGGATTGTAGCTAGCTACATGACACTATAACTGATATACTAACACTACCTGCATACATTCTGGATAAAAATTATTTATTTGCTAATAAGAAGAATCATGACTGGTATCACAAATTGCAATACTTCTTTTATTATTACTTTAAAACACTGATACAATTCCTGATCCCTCCCTCCCTTTCCAACAGACCCCAGATCCAATCAATCAACAAATCTTTCCTATTTAATCTTCCAAGTATTTGGCTTATCTTTCTCTTTTAGGCTGCTGAGGCACTAGTGCACACACATCATTATCTCTTCCTGAACTGGGGCAATAGCCTACCAACCTTTCTCGGTGCCCTCCTCTCTCCACCAATGCCCACCTCCCTCCTCAGTTCTCTCACAGCCATAAGAGTAATCTTAAGACTCTACTGCTTAAAATCCTTAAAAGACTTTCCACTGCATTTGGGATGAAATCTAAACTCCTTCCAGAAGCCACCATTTCCCGCATGATCTAGCATTTGCCTATCCCCATGAAGCTTACATCTCCTACAGCTCCCTCCCTTGCCCACTTCCCTCTTGACAACCTGATGTGTGTTTGTCTTTTTACAATAGATGCTACAGCATCTGCCTAGAATGTTCTTCTTCAGCTCTTCTCATGTTAGACTCATTCTTATCCTACCAATTTCTCCTAATTGTCTACTCCTCAGAAAGCCTTCCCTGGCTACCCCAGCACCCATCCTGCCTTGTGCAACCCAGCTAGTCTCCATCTCCATCTCTGAATCTTGTTTGCAGCCTTCACAGTACCTGTCTCAATTTACAATTCTTTTATTAGCTTATTTTTTTAGACTGTCTTCCCTGGATTATGAACTCCATAGGGAAGGAACTATGTCTGTCTCCTTCCCGGCCCAGGACTTAACACAGGGCTGGGCACTCAGTAGGTATTCAGTCCATATACAATGAATGAACGACTCGAATAAACCATAGTCATTCCTGGATTTCAAAGGTGGTTGAAAATGTTGTAATATGTATATATATGAAAAATTTGTCTGAACCTCTATTCTACGAAAGTGAAACTGAGATATTCAAATATTCTTTTAAGTAATTCAACCAAATTATTGCCTCTCCCAAACAATAATGCTAATAAAAACGAGAAATACCTCAAACAGAAAGAAAGACTTCTGTTAATTTCTCCTCATCAAGTGTGAATAGAAATCTATGTCCCTCTTGGGGTCTGCCAGTTACCACAGGTTAAAGATATGGTAAGGTTAAGAGATGGAAACTGTCCCTGCTGTGATAGAAACACAGATGAGACAACACAGTCTTCACACTAGACAGTGACGATGATCTTGATGATGGCAGCGACGATGATAAAAGCAGCATTTGTTAGCACTTGCTCTGTGCCAGACGCTGTTCTAAGTGCTTTGCATATGTTAACTCCTTTAATCCTTACAACAACCTTACTGCTATCCCACGTTACAGATGAAAAATTCCAAGGCTTAAATGGGTTAGAGAAAGCAATTTTATTTACAGAAAGTCATACAATTAAGAAGTATTTAAGAGCTGAGACTTAATTCTAGGATCTTTGAACCTAGCTGCCCGCATTTATTTATGTTAAAGAAAAACTGAAGTATTCTGTTTGAATATGCTACTAGATCAAATCCTCACAGTCGTGTAACCAAAACTTAAACTGTTGTGATGTACCTGAAATGCTGGCTCTGAAATTAAACAAAACTTAACGCTTTCTTCACGTCCTTAGAGCATGAGCTTATACAGCTTCCTAGATAATCAGCTGCAAGAAAGCTTAGGCAATGTAAAGGAATATAAGTTTCTAGTAACTAATCACAGCAGAAACCAATGTACTTACTCATTCGCACTTTATAAATTGAGCTGTAACTGCTGGAAACCCCCCCTCTGACCACTTTCTGTTTGCAGTCTCCCTGTTCGAAGTCTCCCTGTCTGCAGTTTGTTTGTTGCTCAATAAAATATTCATATCAAGTAAAGCTCACTGAATTTTCATTGACATTTATATATATGAAAATGTTTTAAGATATCCCAAGGAGAGGAAGATGGCGGTGTGAGCAGGGCAGCAGAAATCTCCTCCCAACACTATAGTTATCTACGAAAACACAGAAAATACATCTATTCCTAAAAGAGAGACGAGAATACACAGGAAAGCGCACAGCGTGCAGCAACACCCGAGAGCACTCAGCACACCAAGAGGCAGGTAAGATACGGAGCCGCGACCGGCGGGACCCGAGCCCTCCCCCACCCCAGCGCACCGGCGGGAGGAGAGGATTCAGAGCCGGGAGGGAGTGGAAGCACACCCCGCGAAGTAGCCAGCCCCGGTGATCTGCGCGGGGAGCGCTGGCCCACATTGCGCAGTGCAGCGCAGATTGGAGAGACAGAGCGGCAGGATCTGAGCAGGGAACGTGCCACGGTGCTTGCAGCCGGCTCCCGGGAAGGGAAAAAAAAGTGCGCGCTTTCCTCAGCGGTCTTAAAGAGACAGGAGCCCAGCGGAGGAGCCGGATCGCCCCAGCACACTCAGCCCAGCAGGCTGGGAGTCCTGGGGAGTTTCAGACGCCTTAGCTGGCGACTGAGGAAGCGTAGCCATACTTAACACTTCTCACTGAGATCAACAGCCTCCTAGTCGTTCCCACCCCTGCCAGAGCGATAAAGGGCCCTGCGGAGCGGCACAGTCACAGCTGTGGAATAGTGGGGCAATAGCGCCACCTAGAGCATTCCCACAGAATCTACGTCTGGTGGGCATTTTTTTTGTTTTTGTTTTGTTTTGTTTTGTTTTTGTTTTTGTTTTTTCTTTTCTTTCTTTTTTTTTCTTTCTTTTATTTTTTCCTCTTTTTTTTTCTTCTCTTTTTAAAGTCTTAAAGAACCCAGCTGACATACGTGGCAACTATCAGTGACCAATTCTATAGCCATGAAAAGACAGAGGAATATGGTTCAGACCAAAATCAACCAGATAACCCCAGAGAGGGAGTCTGAAGGGATGGAAATGGACAGTCTTCCTGAAAAAGAATTCAGAATAAAAGTCATAACCATGCTGATGGACCTACAGAGAAATGTGCAAGAGCTGAGGGAGGAAGTGAGGGAACTGAGGAAAGACAATGAAGAAATCAGACAGGCGATCGACGGGCTTAACAGCAGAATGGATGAGATGCAAGAGACTGTTAATGGAATAGAAAACAGAGAACAGGAGTACAGAGCAGCTGAGGCAGAGAGAGATAAAAGGATTTCTAGGAATGAAAGAATATTAAGACAACTGTGTGACCAATGCAAACGGAACAATATTCGCATTATAGGAGTACAAGAGGAAGATGAGAGAGAAAAAGGGATAGAAAGTGTCTTTGAAGAAATAATTGCTGAAAACATTCCCTCACTGGGGAAGGAAGTAGTCTCGCAGTCCACCGAAGCTCATAGATCTCCCAACACAAGGGACCCAAGGAAGACAACACCAAGACACATAATAATTAAGATGGCAAAGATCAAAGATAAAGAAAGGGTATTAAAGGCAGCTAGAGAGACAAAAAAGATCACCTACAAAGAAAAACCCATCAGACTATCATCAGACTTCTCAACAGAAACCTTACAGGCCAGAAGAGAATGACATGATATATTTAACGTTATGAAACAGAAGGGCCTCGAACAAAGAATATTGTATCCAGCACGATTATCATTTAAATATGATGGAGGGATTAAACAATTTCCAGACAAACGAAAGTTAAGAGAGTTTGCCTCTCATAAGCCACCACTACAGGATATCTTTAATGGACTGCTCTAGATAGAAGCACACCTAAGGCTAAAAAGATGTCACCAGAGAAAATAAAATCATAGCAAAGAAAGCAGACCATACAAATACTAACTAAAGGCAAAGAATTAAACACCTATTATAGAAAGAATGGAGGAGGAGAAATAAGAAGGGAGAGAAAGAAAGAAACATCAGACTGTGTTTACAATAACTTAATAAGAAAGTTAAGTTAGATTGTTAGATAGTAAAGAAGCAACCCTTGAACCCTTGGTAACCACGAATCTAAAGCCAGCAATGGCAATAAGTACATATCTATCAATAATCACCCTAAATGGAAATGGACTGAATGCACCAATCAGAAAACACAGAGTAACAGAATGGATAAAAAAGCAAGACCCATCTATATGCTGCCTACAAGAAACTCACCTCAAATCCAAAGATATACACAGACTAAAAGTGAAGGGATGGAAAAAGATATTTCATGCAAACAACAAATAGAAAAAAGCAGGTGTTGCAGTACTTGTATCAGACAAAATAGACTTCAAAATGAAGAAAGTAGCAAAAGATAAAGAAGGACATTACATAATGATAAAGGGGTCAGACCAACAAGAAAATATAACCATTATAAATATATATGCACCCAACACAGGAGCGCCAGCATATGTGAAACAAATACTAACAGAATTAAAGGAGGAAATAGACAGCAATGCATTCTTCTTAGGAGACTTCAACACACCACTCACTCCAGAGGACAGATCAACCAGACAGAAAATAAGTGAAGACACAGAGGCACTGAACAACACACTAGAACAGATGGACCTAACAGACATCTACAGAACTCTACACCAAAAGCAACAGGATACACATTCTTCTCAAGTGCACATGGAACATTTTCCAGAATAGACCACATACTAGACCACAAAAAGAGCCTCAGTAATTTCAAAAATACTGAAATCCTACCAACCAACTTCTCAGATCAGAAAGGTATAAAACTAGAAATAAATTTTAGGAAGAAATCAAAAAGGCTCACAAATACATGGAGACTTAACAACACTCTCCTAATTAATCAATAGGTTAATGACCAAATCAAAACAGAAATCAAAGAATATATGGAGACTAATGACAACAACAACACAAAGCCACGACTTCTGTGGGACGCAGCAAAGGCAGTTCTAAGAGGAAAGTATATTGCAATCCAGGCCTATTTAAAGAAGGAAGAACATTCCCAAATGAATAGTCTAAAGACACAATTACTGAAATTGGAAAAAGAAGAACAAATGAGGCCCAAAGTCACCAGAAGGAGGGACATAATAAAGATTAGAGAAGAAATAAATAAAATTGAGAAGAATAAAACAATAGAAAAAAATCAATGAAACCAAGAGCTGGTTCTTTGAAAAAATAAACAAAATAGATAAACCCCTAGGCAGACTCATTAAGAGAAAAAGAGAATCTACACACAAAACACAATCAGAAATGAGAAAGGAAAAATCACGACGGACCCCACAGAAATACAAAGAATCATAAGAGAATATTATGAGAATCTATATGCTAACAAGCTGGAAAACATAGAAGAAATAGACAACTTCTTAGAAAAATACAACCTTCCAAGACTGACCAAGCAAGAAACAGAAAAACTAAGCAGACCAATCAGCAGCGACGAAATCGAATTGGTAATCAAAAAACTACCCAAGAACAAACCTCCGGGCCTGATGGATTCACCTCTGAATTCTACCAGACATATAGAGAAGAAATAACACCCATTCTCCTTAACGTTTTCCAAAAAATAGAAGAAGAGGGAATACTTCCAAACACATTCTATGAAGCCAGCATGACTCTAATACCAAAACGGGCAACGACCTCACCAAAAAAGAAAATTACAGACCAATATCCCTGATGGACGTAGATGCAAAAATACTCAACAAAATATTAGCAAACCGAATTCAAAAATACATCAAGAGGATCATACACCATGATCAAGTGGGATTCATCCCAGGGATGCAAGGATGGTACAACATTCGAAAATCGATCAACATCATCCACCACATCAGCAAAAGGAAGGACAAAAACCACATGATCATCTCCATAGATGCTGAAAAAGCATTTGACAAAATTCAGCATCCATTCCTGATTAAAACTCTCAACAAAATGGGTATAGACGGCAAGTACCTCAACATCATAAAGGCTATATATGACAAACCCACAGCTAACATCATACTTAACGGCGAGACGCTGAAAGCTTTTCATCTAAGATCGGGAACAAGACAGGGATGCCCACTCTCTCCACTGTTATTCAACATAGTACTGGAGGTCCTAGCCACAGCAATCAGACAAAACAAAGACATACAAGGCATCCAGATTGGTAAAGAAGAAGTCAAATTGTCACTATTTGCAGATGACATGATACTGTACATAAAAAACCCTAAAGATTCCATTCCAAAACTACTAGAACTAATATCTGAATTCAGCAAAGTTGCAGGATACAAAATTAACACACAGAAATCTGTTGCTTTCCTATACACTAATGATGAACTAACAGAAAGAGAAATCAGAAAAACAGTTCCATTCACAATTGCATCAAAAAGAATAAAATACCTAGGAATAAACCTAACGAAGGAAGTGAAAGACCTGTACTCTGAAATCTACAAGACACTCCTCTAAGAGAAATTAAAGAGGACACTAACAAATGGAAATGCATCCCATGCTCTTGGCTAGGAAGAATAAATATTGTCAAAATGGCTATACTACCTAAAGCAATCTACAGATTCAATGCAATCCCTATCAAACTACCAACAGCTTTCTTCAATGAACTGGAACAAATAATTCTAAAATTCATATGGAACCACAAAAGACCCCGAATACCCAAAGCAATCCTGAGAAGGAGGAATAAAACAGGGGGAATTATGCTCCCTGACTTCAAGCTCTACTACAAAGCCACAGTAATCAAGACAACTTGGTACTGGCACAAAAACAGACCCACAGACCAGTGGAACAGAATAGAAAATCCAAACATTAACCCAAACATATACAGTCAATTAATATTTGATAAAAGTGCCTTGGATATACAATGGGGAGATGACAGCCTCTTCAGCAGCTGGTGTTGGAAAAACTGGACAGCTACATGTAAGAGAATGAAACTGGACTACTGTCTAGCCCCATACACAAAGGTAAACTCAAGGTGGATCAAAGACCTGAATGTAAGTCATGAAACCATAAAACTCTTAGAAAAAAACATAGGCAAAAATCTCTTGGACATAAACATGAGCAACTTCTTCATGAACATATCTCCCCGGGCAAGGGAAACAAAAGCAAAAATGAACAAGTGGGACTATATCAAGCTGAAAAGCTTCTGTACAGCAAAGGACACCATCAGTAGAACAAAAAGACATCCTACAGTATGGGAGAATATATTCATAAAAAACGTATCTGATAAAGGGTTGACATCCAAAATATATAAAGAACTCATGCACCTTAACAAACAGAAAGCAAATAATCCAATTAAGAAATGGGCAGAGGACATGAATAGACACTTCTCCAAAGAAGAAATTCAGATGGCCAACAGGCACATGAAAAGATGCTCCACATCGCTAATCATCAGAGAAATGCAGATTAAAACCACAATGAGATATCACCTCACACCAGTGAGGATGGCCAACATCCAAAACACAAACAACAACAAATGTTGGCGAGGATGTGGAGAAAAGGGAACCCTCTTGCACTGTTGGTGGGACTGCAAATTAGTTCAACCATTGTGGAAAGCAGTATGGAGGTTCCTCAAAAAACTCAAAATAGAAATACCATTTGACCCAGGAATTGCACTCCTAGGAATTTACCCTAAGAATGCAGCAGCCCAATTTGAAAAGGACAGATGCACCCCTATGTTTATTGCAGCACTATTTACAATAGCCAAGAAATGGAAGCAACCTAAGTGTCCATCAGTAGATGAATGGATAAAGAAGATGTGGTACATATACACAATGGAATATTATTCAGCCATAAGAAGAAAACAAATCCTACCATTTGCAACAACATGGATGGAGCTAGAGGGTATTATGCTCAGTGAAATAAGCCAAGCCGAAAAAGACAAGTATCAAATGATTTCACTCATATGTGGAGTATAAGAACAAAGAAAAAAACTGAAGGAACAAAACAGCAGCAGACTCACAGAACCCAAGAACGGACTAATAGTTACCAAAGGGAAAGGGACTGGGGAAAATGGGCGGGAAGGGAGGGATAAGAGGGAAAAAGGGGCATTACGATTAGCAGATATAATGTTGGGGGGGCACGGGGAGGGCAGTACAACTCAGAGAAGACAAGTAGTGATTCTATAGCATCTCACTACGCTGATGGACAGTGACTGTAATGGGGTTGGTGGGGGGGACCTGATGAAGGGGTAGTTTAATAACCGTAATATTGCACATGTAATTGTAGATTAATGATAATAAAATGAATTATATTAAGAAAAAAGATATCCCAAGGAGAGAATGTAATGTGGTATTAAGCCTAAAATGACATAACAATAACTCTCAGGCCTTTGCATCCATAGAGGGTGTTCACATTTCTTCTCTTTGGGAAAATCCATATCAGTTTGGCCCCCCCAAAATACAGTTATTTTTTAATCAAAAGCACAAGAATAAAACTGTCCTAATTGTCCCAGAGGACAGACAACACAGAAACAGACCATCAGATAGTCAGAACAAAGTGCACTTGCATAAGAAAAAAAGAAAGAAAAAGACGAGACAGAAGGAAAAACTTGTGCTGTTATATGAGTGCAATAAACAGAGTGGCAGCCAACATAGTGCAGAACATTTTTGGAGAAAATAAAAGCCTTCTTGGTAACAGTATTGACGATGTTTTTTAATTCAAATGAATTTGGGGTAATTATATTTGTTTATGTCATATTAGTTTCCTGTGGCTGCTATAGCAATTTACACAAACTTGGTGCCTTAAAACAATAGGAATTTATTCCCTAAAGTTCTGGAGGCCAGAAGTCTGAAATCAGTATCACTGGACAAAAGCCAACATGCTGGCATCGCTGCAGTCCCTCCAGAGATTCTGGTGAATAATCCATTCCTTGCTTCTTCCAGTTTCTTGAGGCTGCCAGCATTTCTTAACTTGCGGCCACATCACTCCAGTCTTCAAGGCCAGCATGTCTTGAAATCTCTCTGTTCTATCTTCATATTGCTTTCTCCTCTGTGTGTGTAAAACTTCCCTCTGCCTCCTTCTTAGAAAGATACATATGATGGCATTTAGGACCCACGTGGATTAACCTGGGTAATCTCCCCTCTCAAGATTCTTAACTTAATCACATCTGCAAAGACCCTTTTCCCAATAACATTTACAGTTTCCAGTGATTAAGACCTGCTATCTTTGGGGGACTGTATTTCAGTGTACTACCAGGGTGAAGTGCTCGGATGCAAGGAAATAGCTGACCCCAGCATAGATTAGTGAGACACAAAAAGAATGTGAAACTCACAAAGACCAGTGAAGTTAGGGCAAGAAAAGGAATCTCTCCTGAACCAGAAGACTAGTCGTACTTCATTAAGTGTTTTTCCTAATGCTTCAATGAGAACATAACTGGAAATTAAATCTGGTGTGATTACCTTAGTTTAATATACACGTTTTGCTTAAATTAATTCTGTTATGAAATGTATCTAAATTTATACCAAAAAATAGGTTCAGTCAGCCTAGAAAAATTGTTTGTCTTTATAGAATTCTAAGTTAAAGTGCCAATCCAAAAGCACTGACACAGGAGAAGAAAGAGAGGGCATCTCTTTTCTACCCTAGGATATAAGAATCCTAGGGAAATGCTCTGATAGATAGGCCCACGTAAGCAAGAAGGACAGATTGGAGTGGGGAGGAAGGATCTTCAAAGCAGAGGGAGGCTACCACCAAATAAGAGAGAAAAGTGTGCTGGGCAGATAAAACCACTCAAGTCCACTGGACTGTACAGCAGTCCACAAACGTGCACATCCCATGCGCACACATATATACACACAAAGGAAAAGCACTCACTCCTCCCACAAGGGAAACAATCCAAAGCTATGTCCTCTTTCTGCATCCAGCCAGAAGTTCAGGACCTGAAGGTGACATGGACTTTTCTTCATTGGATCCAGACATTTGTGGAGACAAAGGTCTGTTCTGGACCTTTTACCCTTTAGCTCTGTGTCTAGCCCAGCAGGTCCAATCAGACTGCCTGGGCACAAATCATGGCTCCACCTCTTAACGGTGTATGATCTGGGGCAAGTTAGCCAACCTCTCTGCGTCTCAGTCTCCTAAACTGTAAAATGGCATACTGATAGTATCCACTTCATAAAGTTGCCTAATGGATTTCATGAGAGAAAAATGTATGAAATGCACAAAGTAAGAATTCAGAAGTGCTAGATGCTGTGGTTGTCACTGTTTGAGGGGCTAAAGATACAACACTAATCAAAATAAAGTGCCTGCCCTCATGGAATGTCAATTCTAGCAGGGGAAATAGATAATTAAAAAAATAAATAAGACCATCTTAACAATTTCTGACTTCAGCTATTCAAGCTTAGAATGAGGTATTTATCTCTTTTTCCATTCATGTGGCTTTTGAACACTTAGAAATGAGGTAAAGGTGTGTACTGACATGAATGATTGTGCAAGACAGAGTAAGAGAACAGGTAGAAGAACAAATACAATATAAACCTGATTACATTAAATGTACATTACTCATAACTTTGTTTCTGCATTAAAATGTTGATGATGATGCACAGACTGCTAATAATTACTTCTAGGAAAGAGGACTAGTGAATCCTTCACTTTTTTACTTTACTTCTCTAAATAAGCGTGTAATACTCTTTTAATGAAAAAAATGTTTATAAAATTTTAATTTAAAAAATTCTGATGGCTGGAGTTGATTAAAATAAACAATGAAAATCCATTAATCATGAATTCTGTTATAGTCTGTTCTCTGAATTAAGCTTGTCTTTCGTCTGCATGTATATTTTTTTCTTTTTTTTCTTTTTTTTAATGTTCAAAACAGCTCTGTAAGAGCTCCTGTTTCCATCTTCATTTTTATCATTTTTTTAAGTTTAAAGTGTAATCGTCTGCATGTATATTTATCGTCTGCATGTATATTAAAACTAAATCTTAAAAATTTACTGAGCACCTTTCCTTCCTAAATCCGTATGTCTTTTCTACATTAATGCTAACATGCTCTTCATTAAAAAGATACTTGTTCATACAGACCAACAATTGCACTCCTTGGTATTCACCCAAGTGAAAGGAAAACTTAGGTCCACAGAAAAACCTGCACACAGATGTTTACAGCAGCTTTATTCATAAGTGCCCAAACTTGGAAACAACCAAGATGCCCTTCAGCAGGTGAGAGGATGAATGAACTGCAGTACATCCAGACAAT
The DNA here is from genome assembly GCA_032199065.1 of Smutsia gigantea. Taxonomy (NCBI): domain Eukaryota; kingdom Metazoa; phylum Chordata; class Mammalia; order Pholidota; family Manidae; genus Smutsia; species Smutsia gigantea. The sequence goes on along the minus strand of JAVSCE010004953.1, from coordinate 18,963 downwards.
GGAATATTATTCATCACTAAAAAAAAGAGCTATCAAGACAGAAAAGATGTGGAGAAACCTTAAGTACACATCACTAAGTGAAGGAATCCAACCTAAAACGACTGCCCACTATGTGATTTCTAATATATGGCATTCCAGAAAGGCAAAACTATGGAGACAGTAACAGGATTAATATTTACCAGGGATTGCAGTGGGGGAGGGAGGGATGAATAAATGGAGAATAGAAGACTTTTAGGGCAGTGGAACTATTCCATATGATGCCACAATGATTGACACATCATTACATATATTTGTCCAAACCAAAAGAATGCACAATGCCGAGAGTGAGCCCTAATGTAAACTATGGACTATGGGTGATAACAATGTATCAATGTAGGTTATTGCTTTTAACAAATGTCCCACTTTAGTGGGAGATGTTGATGGTAGGGGAGGCTGCATATGGGCAGACAGAGGACATGGTAACTCTAGAATTTCTGCTCAATTGTGCTGTGAGTCTAAAAATAGTCTATTTTTAAAATACGGTTTTAAGTATGTGTTCCCATTTGGGTCATGGTGAATTTGCATCCCATATTCTCCAAGTTCACAATTGGCCCCCTTCTCCACCCCATACCCTCAGTATGCACAAGCTCCCAGCACAGCAAGCTGTATCAACAAAGATTGGGTTTTTTAAGACAAGTAGACAAGACAGTTAATATGTTCCTTGCACAGGGACAGATTGAAACTAAACAGCCAAATTAATAATAATGATAAATGTGCACTTTTTTCCCAGTTTCTGCCCATTTACTCTCACTTGATTTTATTTTCAGGAAGCAAAACTACAACTTCTTTCTTTCTTTGTAACATACCTACAACCCCAGAATGCAGATCACATACACAATGCATCTTTTAATATTGCCACCTGCCCTCAAGCCATAAACATAGGGAATTCCAGTGTTATTTTTAGATCTAAGAAGTTCTAGAACTTAAAGAAGCTGCTCATACTGCCTTCAAGTCCTAAGCAATGCTTAATAGCATTACTGAGGCACACTTTACATATAATAATATCTTAAGTTTCAATTCAGTGATATTTAGTTAACTTATAGAATTATACAACATTATTACAAACACTTCCATCACCCCAAAAGGCTCCCTCATACACTTTCTCCCACCCTCAGCTCCAGACAACGACTGATTTGATTTCTGTTTCTACAGATTAGCCTTTATTGAAATGTTCATACAAAAGAAATCACACTGGAGGTGGATTCAAGAGGGCGGCGTGAGAGGTGAGATGGAGAACCCCTCCCAAAACCACAAATAGTACAAAAATATAGTTAATTAATACAAGAACCCTAAAACAGCAACAAGAAAGAAGGCTGAACCAGGCTGAATACAGAACTAACGAACAGAGCAGACCTCACAAAACAGGGTAAGGTACGAAAGCCTTGATCCGGTGGAACCCGAGCCCTTCCCCCAACCCAGCTTACTGGCGGGAGGAATAGAAATGGAGCAGGGAAGGGGGTGGAAGCCTGGGACTGCTGAACAACTAGCCCTGGAGATCTGCTTTGGGGGCAGAAAACTTTATTGTGAGATGCTCTGGATGTTGTGGAGCTCGGACAGGCAGAGTTCTCGAGAGCCTGACATTCCGGCCGTTTGTGGAGGAGGGGATCCACATCCAGCAGCTATGTGTCAGAGGAAAGACAGGCAGTCTGACAGGCTCCCTATCAGTGAGAGCGCTGCTGGAGGGGCAGGGTTTGCACAGAGCTTGCTGCACGGGAGAAGGGAGAGCTGGACACTGTTGTCTGGGTGCACTCTGCCCAGCTGGTTGGGAACTTTGAGGGGCTTCAGGCACACCATCCCCTTGGCTGTCTACTCAGCTCTGAGGCCCCCGACTGTGACATGCAGCATGCTGCACCTTCCTCCTAGCCTGCCGGCACTGGTTTGCAAACTGGCAGTCACTGTGCTGGAGTCAGGCCAGCCACAGGGAAGCCCTGTCTACAACACCTAGGGACTCAAAGCACATAGGCTTACACCTGTGTGCTTGGCCCACTGGCTCTGACACTGGAGACAGGCACTGCAGAGGGGAAACAGGAATCAGATCTTTCAACACCCAGGCACTGGCACTGCTCCCCTACAATCTCCAACCTCACTCTAGGGGCTGAGCAGCTCCAGAGAGTGGAGTTTCTGTGCACTAGTGGGCACCACACAGAAATATGAAATGTCAAAAGAACATGTGGGTCAGACCAAAATCTCACAAATCCCAGAAAAGGGCCTAATGAAACTAAACTCACCAATCTTCCCGAAAGGTGAGTTCAAAATAAAAATTATAAACATGCTTAAGGAGGTACAGAAAAATATTCAAGAACTCAGGACCGAATTTAAGTCAGAGATTCAATCACTAACAAATTCCATATCTGAAATGAAACGTACAATGAAGGGATTTAAAAGAATATTAGACGTAGTAAAAGAGAGAGTAAATGAAATAGAAATAAGAGAACAGTAATACAAGAAGCTGAGGCACAGAGAGAAAAAAGGTTCTCTAAGAATGAAAGAATATTGAGAGAACTGTGTGACCAATCCAAACACAACAATATTTGCATTATAAGGGTACCAGAAGAAGAAGACAGAGAAAAGGGGATAGAAAGTGTCATTGAGGAGGTAATTGCAGAAAAATTCCTCAATCTGGAGAAGAAGACAGTCTCTGAAGACATGGAGTTGCACAGATCTCCCGACACAAGTGACCCAAGGAAGACAACATCAAGACTTATAATAATTATAAATGGCAAAGATCAAGGATAAAGAAAGACTTTTATAAGCAGCTACAGAGGGAAAAAAGATCACATACAAAGGAAAACCCATCAGGCTATCATAAGACTTCTCAACAGAAACCTTACAGGCCAGAAGGGAGTGGCATTATATATTTAATGCAGTGAAGCAGAAGCACCTAGAACCAAGAATACTCTACCCAGAAAGGTTATCATTTAAATTTGAAGGAGGGACTGAACAATTTTCAGATAAGCAAAAGCTGAATTTACCTCCCACAAACCATCACTACAATGTATTTTGGAGGGGCTCCTACAGATGGAAGTATTCCTAAGGCTAAATATATGTCACCCAAGGGATAGACAAAGAGTACAGAATATGATTCATAACATACAAAAAATGGGGGAGGAAGAAAAATGAGAAAAAAAAGAATCTTTAGGTTGTGTTTGTAATAGCATACAAAGTTAGTTAAATTAGACTGTTAGATAGTAAGGGAATTACCATCAACCTTTGGTAACCATGAATCTAAAGCCTGCAATGGCAATAAATACATACCTATCAATAATCACCCTAAATGTAAATGGTCTGAATGCACCAATTAAAAGATGTAGAATCACTGAATGGATAAAAAAACAAGACCCATCTACAGGCTGCCTACAAGAGATTCACTTCAAACCCAAGACATACACAGACTGAAAGTAAAGGGATGGAAAAAGATATTTCATGCAACTAATAGTGAGAAAAAAGCAGGAGTTGTAGTACTTGTGTCAGGCAAAATAGATTTCAAAACAAAGAAACTCACAAGACACAAAGAAGGACATTACATAATGATAAAGGGGTCAGTCCAACCAGAGGATATAACTATTATGAATATCTATGCACCCAACACAGGATCACCTACATATGTGAAACAAATACTAACAGAATTAAAGGGGGAAATAGAATGCAATGTATTCATTTTAGGAGAGTTTAACACACCACAGATCAACCAGACAGAAAACAAGTAAAGAGACAGAGGCACTCAACAATGTATTAGAATAGATGTACCTAATGGACAGCTACAGAATACCCCATCCAAAAGCAACAGGATACACATTCTTCTCAAGTGTACATGGAACATTTTGAAGAATAGATCACATACTAGGCCACAAAAAGAACCTCAATAAATTCAAAAAGATTGAAATTGTAACAACCAGCTTCACAGATCACAAAGGTATGAAACTAGAATTACTCAAAATGAAAAAGCCCACAAACACATGGAGGCTTAATAACATGCTCCTTAATAATCAATGGATCAATGACCAAATAAAAACAGAGATCAAGCAATATATGTGGACAAATGACAACAATAATTCAACACCAAAAAATCTGTGAGACACAGCAAAGGCCATGCTAAGAGGGAAATATTTTGCAATACAGGCCTACCTCAGGAAAGAAGAACAATCCCAAATGAGCAGTCTAAACTCACAATTAATGAAACTAGAAAAGAGCAAATGAGGCCCAAAGTCAGTAGAAGGAGGGACATAATAAAGAGTAAAGCAGAAATAAATAAAATTGAGAAGAATAAAACAATAGAATCAATGAAAGCAGGAGCTGGTTCTTTTAAGAAAATAAACAAAATAGATAAACCCCTTACCAGACTTATCAAGAAATAAAGAGAGTCTACACACATAAACAGAATCAGAAATGAGAAAGGAAAAATCACTACAGACAGCTCAGAAATACAAAGAATTATGAGAGAATAGTATGAAAAATTATATGGTAACAAACTGGATAACCTAGAAGAAATGGACAACTTTCTAGAAAAATACAACCTTCCAAGGCTGACCCAGGTAGAAACAGAAAATCTGAAAGACCAGTTACCAGCAAAGAGATTCAATTGGTAATCAAAAAACTACCTAAGAACAAAACACCTGGACCAGATGGTTTCACTGCTGAATTTTATCAAACATTTAGTGAGGACCTAATACCCATCCTCCTTAAAGCTTTCCAAAAAGTCAAAGAGGAGGGAATACTCCCAAACCCATTGTACGAAGCCAACATCACTCTAATACTAAAACCAGGCAAAGACACCACAAAAAAAGAAAATTACAGACCAATATCCCTGATGAACATAGATGCAAAAATACTCAACAAAATATTGGCAAACCAAATTAAAAAATACATCAAAAAGATCATCCATCATGATCAAGTGGGATTCATTCCAGGGATGCAAGGATGGTACAACATCAGAAAATCCATCAACATCATCCACTACATCACAAAAAGAAGGACAAAACAGAACCCAGATATAGTCCAACATAAATATACCCAGCATATCTTTGACAAGGAGCAAAGGCAGTCAATTCTATGAAGGCTGAGTGAGGAGAGGACGATACAGAAGAAAAGTCTGAAGTTGGTAGAGGATGAGACTTGAGGTTAAAGGAAAGAATCATCTTCATAATGGAAAAGTTCAAGGTGAAGCAGCAAGTATTGATGGAGAAGCTTCAGAAAGTTATCCAGAAGATCTAGCTAATATAATGAATGAATGTAGCTACACTAAACAGTAGATTTTCAATGTAGATGAAATGCCTTATATTGGAAGCCTTATATGCCATCTTGGACTTTGATAGCTACACAGAAGCTAATGCCTGGCTTCAAATCTTCAAATGACAGATTGATGTTCTTGTTAGGGGCTAGTGCAGCTGGTTACTTTTAGTTGAAGCCAATGCTCATTCCCCATTAAAATAATCTTACTGCCTTTAATAATTATGTAAAATCTACTCTGCCTGTGCTGTATAAATGGAACAATGAAGCCTGGATGATAGCACATTTCTTTACAACATGGTTTACTGAATATTTGAAGCCCTCTGTTAAGACCTACTGCTCAGAAAAAAAAGATACCTTTCAAGATGTGACTGCCCATTGATCGTGCACCTGGTTACCCAAGAGCTCTGATGGAGATGTACAAGATTGATGTTGTTTTCATGTCTACTGATGCAGCATCTACTCTGCAGCCTACAGATCAAGGAGTAATTTTTGACTTTAAAATCTAATAGTTTAAGAAACACATTTTACAGGTATGCTGAGAAGATGGCGGCTTGAGCAGGGCAGTGGAAATCTCCTCGCAAAACCATATATATTTGGGAAAATACAACAAATGCAACAATTCCTAAAAAAGAGACCAGAAGATACAGAACAACAACCAGGCTACAGCTACACCTGTGAGAACTCAGTGCCTCATGAAGCGGGTAAGATACAAAGCCACGACATGGTGGGATGCAAGCACTCCCCCACCCCAGCGCACCGTTAGGAGGAAAAATTTCAGAGCAGGGAGGGAGTGGAAGCACAGGCCTGCCAAATAACCAGCCCTGGTGATCTGACCGGGAGCACTGACACACATTGCGGGGTGTATAGGAGATTAGAGAAACAGAAGGTCAGGATCTGAGTTGGAGACAATAAATGGGTCCGCTCAGCCGGCTCCCTGAGATAATAGAAAAATGGGTGCCATTTTTTGTTCTTTTGTTTTGTTTTGTTTTGTTCTGTTTGTTTCTTTTTTGCTTTTTTTTTTGGTTAAAGTCCTAAAGGGACAAGGGCTCAGCAGTGGAACAAAATCATCCCAGCACACTCAGATCAGCAGGCTGGGAGTCTTGGGGCATTTCGAACCCCCTGGCCAGCGGCCAGACAAAGCAGCCATGCTGAGGTTTCACACAGTGATCAGCAGCCTCCTATTCATTCCCCCACAGACAGCCAGCACCGCAAAGGGTCCTGGAGCCTCCCGTGCTACAGAACAGCAGAAGAGCAGCCCCGCCCAGAGCATCCACACAGAATCTACTTAGAGCAGGCACGTGGCTAAGCAGGAGGAACCTCTGAACCCACATCAAGGGTCGGAAAGCACCAAGGGTACCAGAAGGTACCCAGCAAGACTTAAAACCCCCACATTGCTATAGGCTAGGCTGAGGGTGACCCCGCACACAGGCAGCTCAGGCGATTATCCCAGAGACTGACACCTGGTGGGCGTGAAACCAGTTCAGGCCCCAGAGAAGGGCAAGGAAACCAACAAGCAGGAAGTGACTTTGTTCTCCCAGCTGACACACATGGCACCTACCAGCAACCACTTCTATCACCATGAAAGACAGAGGAATATGGTACAGACAAAGATTATGCAAACAACCCCAGAGAGAAGGTCATGATGGGATAGATTTATACAATCTTCCTGAAAAAGAATTCAGAATAAAAGTCATAACCATGCTGATGGATCTACAGAGAAATATGCAAGAGCTAAGGGAGGAAGTGAGGAAAGACAATGCAGAGATCAGACAAGCGTTCGACAGGCTTAAGAGCAGAATGGACGAGGTGCAAGAGACTGTTAATGGAATAGAAATCAGAGAACAGGAATACAGAGAAGCTGAGGCAGAGAGAGATAAAAGGATCTCAAAGAATGAAAGAATATTAAGAGAACCGGGTGACCAATCCAAACAGAAAAATATTCGCATTATTGGAGTACCAGAAGAAGAAAAGAGAGGAAAAGGGATAGAAAGTGTCTTTGAAGAAATAATTGCTGAAAACTTCCCCGAGCTGGGGGAGGAAACAGTTTCTCAGTCGACGGAAGCCCAAAGATCTCCCAACAAAAGGGACCCAAGGAAGACAACACCAAGACACATAATAATTAAAATGGCAAAGATCAAAGATAAGGACAGAGTATTAAAGGCAGCTAGAGAGAGAAAAAAGATCACCTACAAAGGAAAACCCATCAGACTATCATCAGACTTCTCAACAGAAACCTTACAGGCCAGAAGAGAATGGCATGATATATTTAACGTAATGAAACAGAAAGGACTCGAACCAAGAATATTGTATCCAGCATGATTATCATTTAAATTTGAGGTAGGGATTAAATAATTCCCAGACAAGTGAAAGCTGATGGAATTTGCCTCCCACAAACCACCTCCACAGGATATCTTAAAGGGACTGCTCTAGGTGGAATCATGCCTAAGGCTAAAAAGATGTCACCAGAGAAAATAAAATCATAGCAAAGAAAGCAGACCATCCAAATACTAACTAAAGGCAAAAAGTAAAAGCAACTATCCACAAAGACAGTCAAACGAAATGTAAAAGTACAGAATAAAACACCTAGTAAATAAAGAATGGAGGAGGAATAAGAAGAGAGAGAAATAAAGAACCATCAGACTGTATTTATAATAGCTTAACAAGAGAGTTAAGTTAGACTGCTAGAGAGTAAAGAAGCTACCCCTGAACCTTTGATAACCACGAATCTAAAGCCAGAATGGCAATAAGTATATATCTATCAATCATCACCTTAAATGTAAATGGACTGAATGCACCAATTAAAAGACACACAGGTACTGAATGGATAAAAAAGCAAGACCCATCTATATGCTGCTTACAAGAGACTCACTTCAAACCCAAAGATATACACAGACTAAAGATGAAGGGATGGAAAAAGATATTTCATTCAAACAATAAGGAGAAAAAAGCAGGTATTGCAGTGTTTGTATAAGACAAAATAGACAAGACTTCCGGGAAGATGGGGCATGAGCAGGGCAGCAGAAATCTCCTCCCAAAACTATATATATGAAAACACAGCAAATACAACTATTCCTAAAAGAGAGACCAGAATACCCAGGAAAGCGCACAGTGTGCAGCTATACCTGAGAGGACTCGGCACTCTGCGAGGCGGGTAAGATATGGAGCCGTGACCCAGCGTGACCCGAGCACTCACCCACCCCAGCACACTGACGGGAGGAGAGGATTCAGAGCCAGGAGGGAGTGAAAGTACACCCTGTGAAATAACCCAACCCGATGATCTGTGCGGGGAGTGCTGACACACCACGCGTGGTGTAGTGGAGACTGGAGAGACAGAGGGGCAGGATCTGAGTGGGGAAGGCGACAGGGTGCTTGCAGCTGGCTTCTGGGAAGAAAAAAAAAAAGAAAAGAAAAGTGCGTGCTTTTTTCAGCGGTCTTAAAGACACATGAGCCCAGCAGAGGAGCTGGATTGCCCCGGCACACTCAGCCTAGCAGGCTGGGAGTCCTGGGGAGTTTTGGACCCCTTAGCTGGTGTCTGGGAAGCGTGGCCACACTTAGACTTCTCACAGAGATCAACAGCCTCCCATTCATTCCCACCCCGGCCAGAGCTATAAAGGACCTTGTGGAGTGGTGCGGCCATGGCTGCGGAATAGTGGAGCAACAGTGCCACCTACAGCATCCCCACAGAATCTACTCCCAGTGGGCGGGGTTATTTTTCTTTTTTTTGTTGTTGTTGTTTTTTTTGTTGTTTTGTTTTGTTTCATGTTTGCCCTTTCTTCTCTTTCTTTTTTCTTTCTTTCTTTTTTTTTTCTTTTTTCTTTTTAAAGTCTTAAAGAACCAAGCTGACATACGTGGCAACTACAAGCGACCACTTCTACAGCCATGAAAAGACAGAGGAATATGGTCCAGACTAAAATCAACGAGACAACCCCAGAGAGTGAGCCTGAAGGGATAGAAATGCACAGTCTTCCTGAAAAAGAATTCAAAATAAAAGTCATAACCATGCTGATGGATCTACAGAGAAATGTGCAAGGGCTGAGGGAAGTGAGGAAAGACAATGAAGAAATCAGACAAGCGATCGACAGGCTTAACAGAAGATGGGATGAGATGCAAGAGACTTTTAATGGAATAGAAATCAGAGAACAGGAATACAGAGAAGCTGATGCAGAGAGACATAAAAGGATCTCTAGGAATGAAAGAATATTAAGAGAACTGTGTGACCAATCCAAACAGAACAATATTCGCATTATAGGAGTACCAGAGGAAGAAGAGAGAGAAAAAGGGATAGAAAGTTTCTTTGAAGAAATAATTGCTGAAAACGTTCCCACGCTGGGGAAGGAAATAGTCTCACAGTCCATGGAAGCCGACAGATCTCCCAAACACAAGGGACCCAAGGAAGACAACACCAAGACACATAATAATTAAAATGGCAAAGATCAAAGATAAAGACAGAGTATTAAAGGCAGCTAGAGAGAGAAAAACGATCACCTACAAAGGAAAACCCATCAGACTATCATCAGGCTTCTCAACAGAAACCTTACAGGCCAGAAGAGAATGGCATGATATATTTAACGTTATGAAACAGAAGGGCCTCGAACCAAGAATATTGTGTCCAGCACAATTATCATTTAAATGTGATGGAGGGATTAAACAATTTCAGACAAACGAAAGTTGAGAGACTTTGCCTCTCATAAGCCACCACTACAGGATATCTTAAACGGACTGCTCTAGGTGGAATCATGCCTAAGGCTAAAAAGATGTCACCAGAGAAAATAAAATCATAGCAAAGAAAGCAGACCATCCAAATACTAACTAAAGGCAAAGAATAAAACACCTAGAATATAAAGAATGGAGAAGGAAGAATAAGAAGGGAGAGAAATAAAGAAACACCAGACGGTGTTGACAATAACTTAAAAAGAAAGTTCAGTTAGATTGTTAGATAGTAAAGAAGCAACCCTTGAAGCTTTGGTAACCACGAATCTAAAGCCAGCAATGGCAATAAGTACATATCTATCAATAATCACCCTAAACATAAATGGACTAAATGCACCAATCCAAAGACACAGAGATACTGAATGGATAAAAAAGCAAGACCCATCTATATGGTGCTTAAAAGAGACTCACTTCAAACCCAAAGATATACACAGACTAAAAGTGAAGGGATGGGAAAAGATATTTCATGCAAACAACAAAGAGAAAGACGCAGGTGTGGCAGTACTTCTATCAGACAAAACAGACTTCAAAACGAAGAAAGTAGCAAGAGATAAAGAAAGACATTACATAATGATAAAGACGTCAGTCCAACAAGAGGATATAACCATTTTAAAGATATATGCACCCAACACAGGAGCGCCAGCATATGTGAAACAAATACTAACAGAATTAAAGGAGGAAATAGACAGCAATGCATTCATTTTTGGAGACTTCAACACACCACTCAATCCAAAGGACAGATCAACCAGACAGAGAATAAGTAAAGACACAGAGGCACTGAACAACACACTACAACAGATGGACCTAACAGACATCTACAGAACTCTGCACCCAGAAGCACCAGGATACACATTCTTCTCAAGTGCACATGGAACATTTTCCAGAAGAGACCACATACTGGCCACAAAAAGAAACTCAGTAAATTGAAAAATATTGAAATCCTACCAACAAACTTCTCAGATCACAAAGGTATAAAACTAGACATAAATTGTACAAAGAAAAGAAAAATGCTCACAAATACATGGAGGCTTAATAACATGCTCCTAAATAATCAATGGATAAATGACCAAATTAAAATAGAGATCAAAGAATGTATGCAGACTAATGACAACAATAACACAAAGCCACAACTTCTGTGGGATGCAGCAAAGGCAGTTCTAAGAGGAAAGTATATTGCAATTCAGGCCTATTTAAAGAAGGAAGAACAATCCCAAATGAACAGTCTAAAGACACAATTATTGAAACTGGGAAAAGAAGAACAAATGAGGCCGAAAGTCAACAGAAGGAGGGATACAATAAAGATCAGACAAGAAATAAATAAAATTGAGAAGAATAAAATAGAAAAAAAATCAATGAAACCAAGAGCTGGTTTTTTGAAAACATAAACGAAATTGATAAACCCCTAGCCAGACTTATTAAGAGAAAAAGAGAATCTACACACATAATCAGAATCAGAAATGAGAAAGGAAAAATCATGACGGACCCCACAGAAATACAAAGAATTATAAGAGAATACTATGAAAATCTATACGCCAAGAAGCTGGAAAACCTAGAAGAAATGGACAACTTCTGAGAAAAATACAGCCTTCCAAGACTGACCAAGCAAGAAACAGAAAACCTAAACAGACCAATCACCAGCAATGAAGTTGAATCGGTAATCACAAAACTACCCAAGAACAAAACCCCCGGGCCTGATGGATTCACCTCTGAATTCTACCAGACATATAGAGAAGAAATAACACCCATTCTCCTTAAAGTTTCCAAAAAGTAGAACAGGAGGGAATACTTCCAAACTCATTCTATGAAGCCAGCATGACTCTAATACCAAAACCGGGCAAAGACCTCACCAAAAAAGAAAATTACAGACCAATATCCTTGATGAACATAGATGCAAAAATACTCAACAAAATATTAGCAAAACGAATTCAAAAATACATCAAGAGGATCATATACCATGATCAAGGGGGATTCATCCCAGGGATGCAAGGATGGTACAACATTCGAAAATCCATCAACATCATCCACCACATCAACAAAAAGAAGAACAAACACCACATGATTATCTCCATAGATGCTGAAAAAGCATTTGACAAAATTCAACATCCACTCATGAAAAAAACTCTCAACAAAATGGGTATAGACGGCAACTACCTCAACATCATAAAGGCCATATATCACAAACTCACAGCTAACATCATACTTAACAGCGAGAAGCTGAAAGCTTTTCATCTAAGACTGGAACAAGACAGGGTTGCCCACTCTCCCCACTGTTATTCAACACAGTACTGGAGGTCCTAGCCACGGCAATCAGACAAAACAAAGACATACAAGGCATCCAGATTGGTAAAGAAGAAGTCAAATTGTCACTATTTGTAGGTGACATCATACTGTACATAAAAAACCCAAAAGACTCCACTCCAAAACTACTAGAACTAATATCTGAATTCAGCAAAGTTGCAGGATACAAAATTAACACACAGAAATCTGTTGCTTTCCTATACACCAATGAAGAGCTAACAGAAAGAGAAATCAGGAAAACAATTACATACACAACTGCATCAAAAAGAATAAAATACCTAGGAATAAACGTAACAAAGGAAGTGAAAGACCTATACCCTGAAAACAAGACACTCCTCAGAGAAATTAAAGAGGACACTAACAAATGGAAATTAATCCCATGCTCTTGGCTAGGAAGAATAAATATTGTCAAAATGGCTATACTACCTAAAGCAATCTACAGATTCAATATGCAATCCCTATCAAACTACCAACAGCTTTCTTCAATGAACTGGAACAAATAATTATAAAATTCATATGGAACCACAAAAGACCCCGAATACCCAAAGCAATCCTGAGAAGGAGGAATAAAACAGGGGGAATTATGCTCCCTGACTTCAAGCTCTACTACAAAGCCACAGTAATCAAGACAATTTGGTACTGGCACAAAAACAGACCCAGAGACCAGTGGAACAGAATAGAAAATCCAAACATTAACTCAAACATGTACAGTCAATTAATATATGATAAAGGAGCCTTGGATATACAATGGGGAGCTGACAGACTCTTCAGCAGCTGCGGTTGGCAAAACTGGACAGCTACATGTAAGAGAATGAATCTGGACTACTGTCTAACCCCATACACAAAAGTCAACTCAAAATGGATCAAAGACCTGAATGTAAGTCATGAAACCATAAAACTCTTAGAAAAAAACACAGGCAAAAATCTCTTGGACATAAACATGAGCGACTTCTTCATGGACATATGTCCCCAGGCAAGGGAAACAAAAGCAAAAATGAACAAGTGGGACTATATCAAGCTGCAAAGCTTCTGTACAGCAAAGGACACCATCAGTAGAACAAAAAGACATCCTACAGAATGGGAGAATATATTCATAAAAAACGTATCTGATAAAGGGTTGACATCCAAAATATATAAAGAACTCATGCACCTTAACAAACAAAAAGCAAATAATCCAATTAAGAAATGGGCAGAGGACATGAATAGACACTTCTCCAAAGAAGAAATTCAGATGGCCAACAGGCACATGAAAAGATGCTCCACATCACTAATCATCAGAGAAATGCAAATTAAAACCACAATGAGATATCACCTCATACCAGTAAGGATGGCCAACATCCAAAACAAAAAACAACAACAAATGTTGGCGAAGATGTGGAGAAAAGGGAACCCTTCTACACTGCTGGTGGGAATGCAAATTAGTTCAACCATTGTGGAAAGCAGTATAGAGGTTTCTCAAAAATCTCAAAATAGAAATTCCATTTGACCCAGGAATCCCTCTCCTAGGAATTTACCCTAAGAATGCAGCAGCCTAGTTTCAAAAACACATATGCACCCCTATGTTTATCGCACTATTTAAAATAGCCAAGAAATGGAAGCAACCTATGTGTCCATCAGTAGATGAATGGATAAAGAAGATGTGGTACATATACACAATGGAATATTATTCAGCCATAAGAAGAAAACAAATCCTACCATTTGCAACAACATAGAGTTAGAGGGTATTATGCTCAGTGAAATAAGCCAGGTGGAAAAAGACAAGTATCGAATGATTTCACTTATATGAGGAGCATAAGAGTAAAGAAAAAACTGAGAGAAAAAAACAGCAGCAGACTCACAGAACCCAAGAATGGACTAACAGTTACCAAAAGGAAAGGAACTGGGAAGGATGGGTGGGAGGGATAAGGGGGAAAACGGAGCATTACAATTAGCAGACATAATGTTGGGGTGGCACGGGGAGGACTGTACAACTCAGAGAAGACAAGTAGTGATTCTATAGCATCACAGTATGCTGATGGACAGTGAGTGTAATGGGGTAAGTGGGGGGACCTGATGAAGTGGGGAGTTTAGTAACCATAATGTTGCACATGTAACTGTAGATTAATGATACCAAAATAAAAAAATAAAAAAATAAAAAGAAACATTTTGTAATGCTCTAAGCCGTCATAGATGATGATTCCTGTGGTGGATCTGGGCAAAGTATATTGAAAACCTTCTTGAAAAGATTCACCATTTTAGGTGTCATTAAGAACATTCCTGATTGATGGGGAGAGATATAAATATCAATATTAATAGCAGTTTGGAAGAAGTTGATTCCAACCCTCATGGATGTCCTTGAGGCATTCAAGAGAAATTGGAGGAAGTAACTGCAGACATGATAGAAATAACAAGAGGACTGGAATTAGCAGTGGAGCCTGAGATGTAACTGAATTGCTATAATCTCATGGTAAAACTTGGAAGTGTGAGGAGTTGCTTCTTATGGATGAGCAAAGAAAATGGCTTCTTGAGGTGGACTCTACTCCTGGTGAACATACTGTGAAGATTGTTGAAATGACATCAAAAGATTTAGAATATTACATCAACTTTGTTGATAAAGCCATGGCAGGATTTGAGAGGATCAACCCCAATTTTGAAAGAAGTTCTACTGTAGGTAAAATGGTGTCAAACAGCATTGCATCCTGTACAAAAAAACTGTTCTTAAAAAGGAAAGGTAATCAATGTGGAAATTTTTATTGTTGTCTTATAACTGACACAGCCACCCCAAACTTCAACAACCACATCCTGGCCAGTCAGCAGCCTCCAACAGCAAAAAGATTAAAATTCAGTGAAAGCTCAAATGATGGGTCACACATTTTAGTAATAAATTATTTTTTAAGTAAGATATACATTTAAAAAACATAATGCTATTGCACACTTAATAGACTATAGTATAGTGTAAACATAATACTTATATTACTAGGAAACTAAAAAATTAATTGAGATACTTTCTTTATTGCAATGGTCTGGAACTGAACCTGTGATATCTCTGGGGTATGCCTGTAATAACATTAGATTCTGCCTTAGGAAAATTGGGGGCACAGAGCAACCAAAAAACAAAACAGAAGGAAAGAAACAATAAAAATTAAGGCAGAAATCAGTAAAACTGAAAATACGAAAACAGCAGGGAAAACCAGTAACACCAACTGTTTCTTTGAAAAGAAAAACAATATTGACAAACCTTTAGCAAGACTGACCCTCTCCTCCCCTACAAAAAATTGAGAAGACAGAATTACCAAAATCAGGAATGTAAGGGGAATATCACTATTGACTCCACAGAAATTAAAAACCGATTATATGCTGACAAATTAGACAATATAGATTAAATTGACAAATTCCTTGAAACAAATTACTAAAAATGAGTAAAAAATAGAAGAAAATGTAAATAGAGCTATAACAAACATAGCAATTGAATTAGTAATTTAAAATCTATCTACAAAGGAAACTCTTGGACCAGATACCTTCACTGTTGTATTCTATCAAATACTTAAAGAAGAAATTATACCAGTATTTTAGAAACTTCCTGAAAATAGAAAAAGAGATTACATTTTCTAGCTCAATTTGTCTATTACTCATAAAAAAGCCAACGATACCACAAGTAGAGGAAGGAAGGAAGGAAGGAAGGGAGGAACGGAGGAAGGGAGGGAGGATGGAAGGAAGGGAGAAAGGATGGAAGGAAGGAAGGGAGGAAGGAAGGAAGGGAGGAAGGGAGGGAGGGAGGAAGGGGGCAGGAGGAAGAAATGGAGGGGGGCAGGAAGGCAGGAGAAGAAAGGAAGGAAGGAAGCGATGGGGGAGTAGGAAGGAAGAAAGGAAGGAAAAGAAAGAGAAAGGAGTAATAAGGAGAGCAAAAAGTGAAAGAGAGGGAAGAAAGGAAAACTAAGAGACAAATTGGAAATGAAGAAGAAATAAATTGTAGTTGCAGAAGACATGAAACCGTAAGGAATTCACACATAAAAAACTAATAGAACCAATGAATGTGCAGTGTTGCAGAATACAAAACAATATACAAAAATCTACTGCATTTCTCCTAAATTAATCTGTAAGATTCAATACAATACCTATCAAAATCCCGAGGCATTTTTTTGCAGAAATATAACATACTTATTTTTAAATTTACATGAAATGGAAAAGATGGCAAGTAGCCCCAATAGTTTTTTAAAACAGAAGAGCAAAGGATATGTGGGTCTTAAACTTCTTTCTTTCAAAATTTACTAGAAAGCTACAATAATTAATACACTGTGAGACTGGCATAATTGTAGACATATAGCTCAATGGAACAGAATTGAGAATCAGAAAATAAATCTCTTTACACTGGCTAGAATAGCAATATATATTTTTAAAAAACACCACCATAACAAGTGTTGTCAAGGATGTGGAGAAACTGATAGGAATGTAAACTTGTACAGCCATTTTGGAAAACAGCTTGATGCTTTTAATTTTGGTATTATTAATGTACAATTACATGAACAACATTATGGTTACTAGACTCCTCCTATTATTAAGTCCCCACCAGATACCCCATTATAGTCACTGACCATCAGCATAGTAAGATGCTATAAAATCACTATTTGTCTTCTCTGTGTTATACTGCCTTCCCCGTATCCCCGCTCCCCTGCTACATTATGTGTAATAATAGTAATACCCCCTTTTCCGCCTTATCCCTCCCTTCCCACCCATCTTCCCCAGTCTCTTTCCCTTTGGTAACTGTTAGTCCATTCTTGGGTTCTGTGAGTCTGCTGCTGTTTCGCTCCTTCAGTTTTTGCTTTGTTCTTATACTCCACAGATGAGTGAAATCATATGATACTTGTCTTTCTCCACCTGGCTTATTTCACTGAGCATAATACCCTCTAGCTCCATCCATGTTGTTGTAAATGGTAGGATTTGTTTTCTTCTTACGGCTGAATAATATTCCATTGTGTATATGTACCACATCTTTATCCATTCATCTACTGATGGACACTTAGGTTGCTTCCATTTCTTGGCTATTGCAAACAGTGCGGTGATAAACATAGGGGTGCATATGTCTTTTTCAAACAGCGCTGCTGCATTCTTAGGGTAAATTCCTAGGAGTGGAATTCCTGGGTCAAATGGTATTTCTATTTGGAGTTTTTTGAGGAACCTCTATACTGATTTCCACAATGGTTGAACTAATTTACATTCCCACCAGCAGTGCAGGAGGGTTCCCCTTTCTCCACATCCTTGCCAACATTTGCTGTTGTTTGTCTTTTGGATGTTAGGCATCCTAACTGGTGTGAGGTGATATCTCATTGTGGTTTTAATTTGCATTTCTCTGATGATTAGCGATGTGGAGCATCTTTTCATGTGCCTGTTGGCCATCTGAATTTCTTCTTTGGAGAAGTGTCTGTTCAGCTCCTCTGCCCAGTTTTAATTGGCTTATTAGCTTTTAGTTTGTTGAGGTGTGTGAGCTATTTATATAATTTGGATGTCAACCCCTTATCGGATGTCATTTATGAATATATTCTCCCATACTGTAGGATATCTTTTTGGTCTACTGATGGTGTCCTTTGCTGTACAGAAGCTTTTCAGCTTGACATAGTCCCACTTGTTCACTTTGCTTTTGTTTCCCTTGCCCAGGGAGATATATTCATGAAGAAGTTGCTCATGTTTATGTACAAGAGATTTTTGCCCATATTTTTTTCTAAGAGTTTTATGGTTTCATGACTTACATTCAGGTCTTTGATCCATTTTGAGTTTACTTTTGTGTATGGGGTTAGACAATAATCCAGTTTCATTCTCTTACATGTAGCTTTCCAGTTTTGCTAACACTGGCTGTTGAAGAGGCTGTCATTTCCCCATTGTATATCCATGGTTTGTTTATCATATATTAATTGACCATATATGCTTTGGTTTATATCTGGGCTCTCTAGTCTTTTCCACTGGTCTATGGGTCTGTTCTTATGCCAGTACAAAATTGTGTTGATTACTGTGGCTTTGTAATAGAGTTTGAAGTCAGGGAGTGTAATTCCCCCTACTTTATTTTTCCTTCTCAGGATTGCTTTGGCTATTCGGGGTCTTTTGTGGTTCCATATGAATTTTAGAACTATTTTCTCTAGTTCACTGAAGAATGTTTTAGGGATTTTGATAGGGATTGCACTGAATCTGTACGTTGCTTTAGGCAGGATGGCCATTTTGACAATATTAATTCTTCTTATCCATGAGCATGGGATATGTTTCCACTTATTGGTTTCTTCTTTAATTTCTCTCATGAATGTCTTGTAGTTTTCAGAGTATAAATCTTTCACTTCCTTGGTTAGGTTTATTCCTAGGTATTTCATTCTTTTTTATGCAGTTGTGAATGGAATTTCCTGATTTCTCTTTCTGCTAGGTCATCATTAGTGTATAGGAATGAAACAGATTTCTATATTAATTTTGTATCCCACAACTTTACTGAATTCAGATATTAGATCTTGTAGTTCTGGAATGGATTCTTTAAGGTTTTTATGTACAATATCATGTCTTCTGCAATCAGGGACAGTTTGACTTCTTCCCATAGAAATGTTGGAATCAATTTGTTTATGTCCAGAAACTAAGTTGCTGGGAATTTGATTGGGCTACCTTGAATTTATAGATCAAGTTTGGAAAAATAATCTTGACAGTATTGAGTATCCCTGTCAATATGGAATCAATATG